>RJWM01044766.1:0-13121 GCA_004363535.1 Dasyprocta punctata | reverse complement strand
CCTGGCACCCCATTCAACTTTCAGAATGCCCCTAGAATTGGCGAGCAGAGAAATTATTATGAGGCTTAGAGAAAAGAGACCTAAGATCAGACACTAATCTCAAATCTATTCCTTGCTACCTATATGGACTTAGTAATGCAAGCAACCTCTATGAGCCTTAATATACTCAAAAGTAAAATAGGTTTGATAAACTTTTACAGAGAGCAAGAGTCTCCTCTGAATATAAAATAAAAGACACCAGCACAGAGGCCAAAAGTCTGTGGTCAGTATCCTTTCATGGTTCCTCTTGCCCAAGAAATAATTTCCATATTCAGCTTCTTAGAATAGTATTTTCATATGTTAGTGTTTTGTTGGGGGCTGGGGGTACTTTGGCAGTGATTTGGAAATACTGGATTAGATAATGCTAAACAGATTATTATTTATTTCAGGAACTCTCAGAGTCCAGATAGTTTAGGGTATAATGTGACTCTGCCTAAAAGGAAGACATGTAATATTTGACTGGCCACAAAACCCTTGTTTTAGAAGCCAATGCTTCAGGATCAAAATTATGTAGAAGACCCTTTAGGAAATGTTAATCTACAGAAGAATGTCCCGGGCACAGCATCCAAGGTCCCCCATCGTCCAGACACAGCCTACTTTCTCATCATTCCTGCACATTTTAGCCCTACTAAATCAGTGCTGTCAAACCTGTGTCTTCCCTCCTTCCTCTCACTCTCCTTACCTCGTTCATTCATGTTTTCTCTATCTTTTGAAGTTCTACTTATTAAACTTCCAGGCTACGTGATATTTTATTTCAAATCAAGACAAACTGATTGTATTTCCATTATAGCATACACTTACACTAGCTTGAAAGTCTATATAGGTCTTATAAACTGCCTTCTTGACTGCTTTATACACCACAAATCCAACCATAGTACACAACCTTACACTGAAAAAAGATTTTGTAAACAAAAGGATAAGAAATTATTATCACTAATAAATAATATTACTTTCAATCTTGTCTTAGTAAATTTAGGCTCCTACAGAAAATATCATACACTAGCTGCTATTGTTTAAAACAAAAATTTATCCCCCTAGTTCTAGAGTCTGGGAAATCTAAGATCAAGGTGCTAGCAGATTCAGTGTCTGGTGAGGACACACTTCCTGACTGGTAGTGGTACCTTCTTGCTGTGTCTTCACATGGCAGAAAGGGCAAGGGAGATCTGAAGGAACTCTTCTGTAAGGGCACTGATCTCATGACTTAACAGAGCTCTTATGACTTAGTCACCTCTTAGGGCTTCTATTCCTAGTTCTATCACACTGGGAGTTAAATTTCAATACATGAATTTGGGGAAAGACAAGAATCCTTCCCATAACAAATTTCTTCACTGAATTTTTATCTTACAGCTTTTTATGTATCTTTGTAATCATCTTCAATCCTTACTAAAAAGCAACAGGGAATAAATCAATGCCTACCAATCTGACATTCATGGAACACTTCTGACATTATGAGAGGATTGAGCTTTGCCAGACTCAGATCCTTTTCTTCAAAGCAGAGGAATTAGGGTTAGGAGTGGCTCATCGTATCTTATCTCAAAGATTGCTCACTGCACATAGCACAATGTGCTTCCTCACCCACACTTTAGCCACTTCCTTGGACGTGGGATTTCTTCCCTTTTAAAGCAATAGCTACTCAAAGCGAATAGATTCTGAACACTCAGATGACTATTAAATAAAAGAAAAAAATATATTCTATAAAGAATACAAAGGAAAAAGATTTCACAGCAATCACCACGACATGCCTCTATATAAATCCAGGGCAAAACAAAAGCCACACTTAGAATCTCTCTGCCACCTAGAGTTCACTGTAAAAACATTCAATGCTAATCTGACAGGGGCAACTTTAAGAGGTAAACAATAATATCAGTAACAGGGTTATATTATTACAATATGAGTAGCAGTAAAAGTCTCCATTTATTGAGTACCTGTTATGTGCTAAGCAGTTTACATAGTTTATTTTAATTCTCGTGATAATGGTACAATACTACTACTTTGGAGATGGGAACACTGAGGCTAAATGTGGCACAGCAACTTGCTCAAGGTCCTCATTGATAAATTATGTGATTCAGATCCATCCCCAAAACTGGTTGGTGCCACATCTCATCCTTGTCTCATCTTGCAACATGTTTTCCATCTGTTTGAAATGTTCAGTATTATAGCTCACATGTTGTAGAATTCATCATACACTGACACTGAACATCTACTAGGAGGGCTGTTCTAGGCAATAAGGTTGTTGAGCATGAGACAGTCCTGGCGCTCAGGTCTGCACACTTAGGTAATATGAGACTACTACACATAAGTATGCAGGCTGTACCATAGCATCTTCATTAATCACCACCAACACAAACATTAAGCAAATTATCTCACATGAAGCTAGGCAGCAAAGCAGTCCTGAGAAAGACAAACTATATTCAATTAATTATCTCATCATTATAAGGGCTCTGGAAATTTTAATATGCCATAAACCATGTGCATTAACCCAAAGAAGAGACTAAAAGTTGGAGGCAGGAAGCAGTGTGAATGGGGAGCTACACGTAGGAAGGAGACTGCTTCCCACTCACTTCATGTGCTGGCCCAGCCTTTCATGGTTCTCAGTTCACCAAGGATCTGTGACCACTGCAGAAAGTTCACCGAGGGCTCTCTCAGGAAAGCTCTGTACATCTGAATGCACACAGATAATCACCTACTCGACAAAGATGCATAGCAAAAAAGAATTGTGCTACTGGAATCATCAGGAGCAGGAAAAATTGAGCCATTTACTAGAAATAAGATATACAAATATGGTATGCTTTATATCCTAACTTTTCTGGACCAACTTCAAAAGGAGAATAAAATCATAAAGAAATCTTCCTCCCCCTCCATCAGCATAGAGTCTCCTCCTTCCTTCTTAAGAGATGCCTTTTTAAATACTGAATTCTGGCATACCCACTGTCTTACAAAAGGGGAGTGAGGATGAAAGAGGGGAAGGATTTGGTTCTTGCGAGGAAAGGGGAACTAGACAATTTACTATCAAGAGGGAGAATACACAGAAAGTTTAAAAAAATTCAAAAGTTGGAAGGAGCATTATAGTTAAAGTGTCCTTCCCACTTTTGAGTCTCAACCCCTAATTTCTGTCCTCACACGTAATCCTCGTTATCTCTTGAATGTCCTTCTAGAGATACGCTATGCACATGCAAATACTTGTTGGGCCATACAGATAGATATACACTGAGTTTAACATTAGCTTCATTCTGAATCTTATTGTATATCATGTTTCTTAAAAAGATGTTCTATATTCTACGTATTTAATGATCTTTAAACCTAACAATATATCTTGGCAGTTATTCCTTGTCACTATAAAAGAACTGTCTTATCCCTTCCAATGTCTGTATCCCCCTATATAAGTTTTTTCATATAGTTTGCTATTACAAACAAAATATCAGTGAATACTATGTTTTACACGTGTGTGTGTGTGTGTTTTCTCCTCTGCTTTATTTTACTTTATCCTCTTGGGATTTTTTTCTATTATTTTCCTATATGCTATTGGAGTTTGTCTTTTTATCTGTTCTACTTAGGATTCATGGGGCTAACAAGTGGGTTTACACTTTAGAAATTCTTGAAAACTTTTACCTTTTTCTCTTCATATTTGGCCCCTCTTCCTTTTTCTTCCCTCCTTCCAGAACTCCAATTAGTTATGTTACACCTTCGGAAACCACCCTGCATGACCCTTACCATCTCCTTTACAGTTGCCCCTAAGGCTCAGGACTGTCGGGTAGGTGATCTCGAGGTTCACGTAGACAACCTACATAAAGTCCTGAGTTACTTTGCCCTGCTGCTCCCCCACAATGTTTAAAAATAGACTAGAGAACTAGATATAGGTGAAGAAAGAAACAATAAACTGAAAATACAACATAAACAATCTTCTAGAACACATCAAAGAAAGACAGAAGCAAGAAATCAGTTAAAAGATTATGCACAGAACTGGGAACAATGGTGCATGCCTGTAATCCCAGCACTCAGAAGGCTGAGGCAGGAGGATCACTGTGAGTTTGAGGCCAGTCTGTGCTACATAGTGAGTTCAAGCCCAGGCTGAACTACATAATGAGTCTCTGTCTCAAAAAGTCAAAAAAAGTGTATGCATACAGCAAGAAAATCTGATGCATGCCCAATAAGATTTCTATAACAAGAGAACAGAATATGGGGAAAGTAACACATGAAAATATAATGGATAAGTATTATCTAAACCCAATAGAAAATATGAATCACCATACCTTAGAAGTGAAAAAATAAATTCTATCTTTAGATACATTGTGGTAAAACTTCAATATATCAAGTGAAACAGAAACTCAAGAAAGAAGACAGAGGAAAAACTATATACAATAAAGGAATAAAAATTATATTGGCATTTGCAAATGAAATGAAGCTGTTGTGTTATGAATAATTTTCAGAATCGGATTTTTTGAAAGCACTTCTGACTTAGGAAGATAACTGTATGTACAAAATACGAAATTTATTAATTTCCTCAGAAAATAAAAAGCTCAAAGTAAAAATTGAAATTTTATGTCAACCTAATGCCAAACTGACCAGAAATGATGCTGAGGCCCGCACCAGTTACTGAGTCGGAACGTATATCTTATTAAAGTTCAAGGTGACATCTATGAATAGAGAAATTGGAGAAGAAATGTTCCAACTATCCAAAAGCAAGCACTGTCCATGTTCTTTTTATTCCCCATCATATTTTTCTTTATTGCTTTATGTTAGTTCATTCCTTTATAATACATGTGTCTACAATCTTAGCACCTTTGCTATTTTAAAAATAGAATTCCTAAAAGTGAGCAGTAGACCTCAAAATTAAAATGATTACACTTTTCTCTGTCCCATCCAAATCTTACTGGGGATCCAACTCACAACTTTGCGCCTGCTAGGCAGGTACTTAAGCCACTGAGCCAAACTTCCAACTCCATTTTTTTGGGGGAAGGGTTGCACTATGTAGTTCAGGCCAGCGTTGCTCGCGTTGTAGCCCAAGCCAGCCTCGAACTCACAATGCTCCTCCTACCTCAGCCTCCCAAGTGCTGGGATTAAAGGTGTGCACCACCACGCCCGGCTCCCATCTAGATCTTAATAAAGTTTAATTCAATGATCATTTCAGTTACACTTAAGAAATATTTAATGTTTTTGTTCCTTTGTATGCATAAAAGTAGAACAAGCAACAATTTCATTAGTTGCTGAGTAAATTCAGCTTTATGTTCCACAAAGTATCAAAATAATAAATGGTTCAGGAGGTATTTCCAGATTACCTTAATGATATTAAATAAAACTAAGAAGTGCTAAACAGCTAACGTTCTATTTTTCAATGTGGATACCAAATAGGGAATCCATTTTTTATTTTAAAATATAAACTATTTTCAATATTCTTTCCCATTTAGGAAGAAACAAGGAACTTTTAAAATATCTTTTTAGTGTAGCAGATTCGGTATTAGAACTTTGCAAAATATCCTAAGTTTTTATAAAGGGTGAGGGTAACAAGATAACTCTCTCAGAATGTCTCCACTGACAGTCAAATAATTTCACCCCAAGGAATTCAGAGTCTTTTCATAAAGGGTATTAAGGGATTTAACCTGACACAACACATCCATTTTTACCACAGTCACTGTGGGGATGCTTAAATGTTTACATTAGTATACTGATTTTCATAAACACAATGCAAGTTTTCAAACAATTTGAATTATTATTTAACTTTAGAGAGCCCAAATAAGTAAGATGATTTACCCAATTATTGTTTTGAGGCAAATGCATAAGCATTTGCAGAATAAAAATAATTACATATGTTCACTGCATTTCCCCCTCAAATAATTTGTATAAAAATGAAATGAAAGTAATCCAAAAATATAAGTAAATAGTCATAAAAATTTGGACTATGTCAGATCTGTATATTTTTCCAGGCTTGATACCAGAGGCAATGGCCATGAACAACAAATCAAACACAATTAACAACAAATTCTTAAAAATCAGTCAAGCTTAAAGCAAATTACAAACTGGAAAATATGCTGCAGTATATAACAAAAGGGCAAAATCTTTAAAGAGACACAAAGAATTAAGTAACAATTTTTTTGTCTATCAAAACTAAGATATTTTCCAATGTTTTAGAGAGCATGGTTAAAATGCAGAAAAATAGTACTAAAATACATGAGTGTAAATGATAGAATATTTTAGAAGGGCAATTTGGTGACAGATATTGAAGGCTTTTAAAATAATTATGCCATTTGCCTCAGTGATTTCAGTTTGGTGAGTTTATCCTTAGAATATAAAAATGTGTAGAAAGATTTAATTGCAATTCTATTCATCACAGTGCTGCATGCACTTTTGAAAAGTTGGAAAATTTTAAATGTCAAGCAATAGGGGATTAATTAAACAGATTATAGTTCATCCAAATAAAGGAACATCATGAAATTGCAAAAAAACTGTTAACATGGAGAGTTGTTCCTCATGTATTTCAAAAATATAAAATGTTTCGTACAACCTTAATTTTATAAGAAAAAATATATACACCTAGAAAAGTGTCTGGAGCATAAGCACTATAGGTTTAACAGTGTTGTGTGCTTTTTCTAGTAAGTAGAATTACCATTTATCTTCTGCTTTTCTCCTTTGCTTTATTTTCCAGTAATTGATATGCACTACTTTGTAGTAAGAAGATACAATAAAAGTTATTTTTACAAAGAAAAGTATAGATAAACAGTATGCATTTTATATGCTTTGAACTGGTAATAATTTAGTGCTACATCAAATTGAAAGCCACAGAAAGTGAATCACATGAATTCATAAGACCACACAGATTCACACTCTCAGGAAGTTGACACTGAGTTTGCTAAGCATATAAAAAAATTAGAGCACAAATGTTGAGTGTGCTTGCCTTCCCACATCTTTAAAAATTTTCATAAATTTTCAAAGAAATGAGGGAACAAATGTAAGTTCATAAATATTATGGCATATGGGTGGATCTTTCAAAAGCACTATTACTCAAAAATGCCATGCTGGATTCTGAGTTGTGAGTTTCCATGACCTACTGGCTGGCAGTCAGTCAGTCTGTCTGTCTGTCTGTCTCTTTCTCTTCTCTCTCTCACTCTCTCTCTCTGTCTGTGTGTCTGTCTCTGTCTCTTTGCCTCTGGAATACTTGTCATATATTCATTATATCGATGAAATACATTCATAGGGAAAACACCCTTAGTATATATATTTTGCTTATTGCTGCATTTTATTAACTAGGTCAGATAGCCTTTTTAACCAATTACATTTTTTTCAATAACAGGAGAAAGGATACATGCATGGTATATAATTGATGTGCCCACATATGTATACACTGTAGAATGACTTAAACAAGTTATTTAATATGTGCATTATTCCTGAAGTAGTCATTTGTGTGTGATGAGAACAATTAAGATCTACTCTCAGCTATTTTCATCTATACAACAGGTTGCTACTAACTATAGTCACCTTGATGCACAATACTTCGCTTGAACTTATTCTAAAACTGACCAACATCTTCCCACTCTCCCCAGCCCCAAGACTCTGATAACTACCATTTCACCTTGTTTCTATGAGTTTGGTTTTTTTTTTTAATCCATCTTTATGCTATTTTTTTCTGATAAATCAAAAATTTGATTATAGCCGGGGGTATAGCTCAATGGCACAAGCACCTGCTTGGCAAGCACAAGGTCATAAGTTTGATCCCTAGTAAAAAAAAAAAGAACTTGATTATATAGCTAGGTGAGCCTTTTTGACATTTATTAACTAAAAGCTCACTTCCTTTTTCTGAGGAACATTACAAGTCATTTTCACTCCTCCAGAGTCACAAAGCCTTCTCCACTGATCACAATGTGATAGAAGGACTTTAGATTTCACTCATGTAAAAAATTCTTAAAAGTCTATCAAGAGAATGTAAAGACATGTTGTGGTCTAGAGAAAATATCTGCAAGAAATGTGTTTGATAAAGGACTATTATCTAAATGCACAAAGTTCTCATTAAACTCAATAGTAAGAAAACAACCTGAACAAAATATGGTCCAATGAAACACTTCACCAGAGAAAATAAATATGGTCAATAACCACATAAAAAAATTCCATCACATCATATGTCATCAGGGAAATTTAAATTAAAATAAGAATAAGATACAAATATACATCTATTAGGATGACTAAAATTCTGGTGAGAATGCAAAACAATACATCCATGTTAGGAAGCAGTTTGGTAATTTTTTTTACAAAATAAAATAGACACTAATCATATGAGCCAGTGTTCATGCTCTTTAGTATAAAGGAGTTGAAAACATATCCATGCAAAATCTGCACAATGATGTTTATGATACCTTTATTTATAATTGCCAAAACTTGAAGTAGCCATGATGTCCACAACAGATAAATGGATAAATTTGTGGTATTCAAACAATGGAATATTACTCAGTGCCACGAAGAAACTCAGAAATGAAAGAAGACAGTGTGAAGATGCCACCATATGACTCCTACCAAATGATCTTTTAGGAAAGGAAAAACTATGGAGAACAGTAAAATGATAAGTGGTGTCCAGGGTTTATTGAGGTAAGAACATGAATAGATGGAGCAGAGAATTTTTAGGACAGTGAAAATACCTCGTGGGATTCTACATTGTGGATGAATGTTGTACATTTGTCCAAGCTCATAGAATGTACAACACTAAGAGTGAACTTTATTTTAAACTACAGACTTTAGGTGATAAGGTATCAATGTATGTATTAATTCCAGTCTCAGAAGATATATTGGAAAGTCACCCTCCTGCTCAAATACAGCCTTCTTCATGCCTTAATGAGCTAGAGCTGAGGTAGGTATTTGGTTGCACTTGCTTCAATATTTTTTCCAGACTAAAATTTATTTTGTTGTGCTCTATGGAGTATAACTCTACATCTTAGTCTGCACACACTGACTTTATATTGTCACAGATGGAAATGTTTTACTTATGAAAATGCCAATTCTACTTTATGTATCTGGCCTTAACCTCTGCCTCAGTTCACACACAAGCAGAACACTTGTGCATGCCTGCATGGAATGGGGTAAGACATGGAGACTATTACTACTGAAGCATGCAAACTTTTCCCCCATCACAATTTTCATAGGAGAATGTCAGCTGAGTACCTAATTCAGTTGACAGTTAAACCACAAGTCCTCATTTAACTGGCTACATTATTGGCTATACAAAAGGAACTTATACAGAAACCCATTTTTGACTCTCTGTTGTGCTATTGCAAAACTTGGTCAATACTAAATATAGTATTTATGAAATATTGTTTTCCAGCCTTGACGTTTTAAGGTCTTGCTCTATATTAAGCCAATTTATTGGAAAGATATCTACCAAAAACTTATCTTTCCTCCTACGTTCATTGCCTTCTGTTCACCATTCTCTGAGTACATTATTATATAGGATCTGTGAACTCATTATTTGTTCATATCTATGCTCATGTCTGAAAAACTTACAGCTAATATTGTGGTACACTTTAGCAAATGTATACCTAGTTGCCATAGTGGCTTAATGCTGACACTATTTCTTATCCTTACCTTTTTTCTCATTATCTTTCTTTCCTAGTTGTAATTGTTCTTTTCTTATTGTGTCTTTCTTGAGGTTTTTTACTTCTCATTAAATTAACGTTCAAATAAAATAGCAAAGAGATAAATAGCTAACTTCTCATTCTTTGAAACTATCCCCCTAATTCTTACCATCCCTATGGATGCTGAGTGAATTTACCAACGTAAAATTGTTGGAAATTTCACTGTCTTACATGGAACCTCCAAGATGTTTTTCTCAAAAGTTGTTAATAGGTCATAGGAATTAAGAATTCAAATCCTGGCTTCACCAATTACCATATGCTGAAGACTGGGAAATTATTAACTCTTCTTGACTTCTGTTGGTTTGTCTATGAAAAAGCAATAATACAATCACTTCATATATTGTTAGGAAGATGAAAAGAATTGTTAAACATAAAACTTTAACAATTTCCAAGAACTTAAAACACAGAGTACTGTATTTCCTATTATGATTAGTAATTACTTCCCATTAATTCTGATCTATCTATAACAAACTACTTGGTGCTACCTATATTTTTTTCAACCTTACATAACTTGTATAGCATTTGTATTATGTCTCTAACCTCCCCCATCTATCATAGCAGGTGAATTTCTGTTTTGCCAAATCCACCCCAGTATCTAACCTCTGCAAATAAATAAACAAGCACCTCCTCATTTCTCTGTCCAACCTGAGCTTCACAGCCTGAGAAGATAAACTAAATTATTCTTTCTTCCTTTATTTCAAATATGTATTCACTTATTGGCCTCTTACTGGACTGGGAGCTCTCAGAGGTTCATGACCGTGACCCAATTACAGTTATAGCTCCAACAGCTTACACCATGACTGGCACAGGGTAAGCTATCAATAAATATTTGATAAGCTATGAATAGATTAATGAATGAGCAATTGAATGAATGAAATCTGGTGTTTTATTAGGAATAATGTAAGCAAAGAAGGAATTCAAGAAAAGAAGTAATAAAGGAGAGAAATAATTCATGGTCTTGTGGGTCATAAATAGATTATGTTTTAGCAAGCAAATTCAAAAATACGTTGAGATTGGTGAAGATAAATGAATAGAAATGCACATATTTTATTTCAAAGGCCAGGTAGTCATAAATGAATGTCCATATTGCCTAATGTTTGCTTCTAAGGAAACTGAATTTGAATCTCTACAGATTACAAATATTACGTGAGTTCTGTATATATTAAATATGCTAGCCTCTTGAATACTACTGAAAATTAGATACTCCAAAATGTTAGGAAATATTCCTGTGGGAAAATTTTATACTTAATTGTTTAAAGTCAACTTATCTTCAGAGACTATTCATATTTGTCCTCAGTGTGATATAGTCACCCTGCATTTACCCTGAGGTATATGAATCTTTACACTTTAGATCATGTTAGTTTCGAGAGAGCTACCACAGATTACAAGGGTTACATATAGTTAGGACCACTGAAAGTCATAGTCTATCATGACATCTTCAGAGCCACAGTATAATCTATATATTTTCATAAAATTTCCCTCTCCATGGATCTGTTGAAAAATATTTCAAAATAAAACCTTAGCTACTCAATTAAAAGAACAGAAATTCTCTGAAATTACACATTTGAAAGAATAAGTGAGAGACAGCAAGAAAAAGAAAAGCAAAGAGGAGGAGGGACTAGGTCATGGTCATTTGATTGACTGGATCAAGTAACTTAATCTCAGTTATTAGAATTGTTAGGTTTTAAAGGAATCAGTTATTTAAAAGAAAGTCTAAATCAATCCACAGTATTAGCCAGGTTTCCATTACTGTGACTAAACAGCTGGGAAAATGAATCTAAAAAAGGAAAGGTATACTTTCAGCTCACCATTTCCAGACTTCAATCCATGGTCACTTGGTTTTGCTGACTTGGACCTATGGGAGAATGCACAGAGGAGGCCTGTCTACCCCACGATGACCAGGAAGCAAAAAGAGAGAAAGGGCTGGGGCCCCAATATCCCTTCTAACTATCCACTCTTAGTGACCAAACTCCTTTCCACCAGGCCCACCTCTTCAATGTTTCCTCAGCACCTAAGAGCACCAGAGCTGCCAATCAAGCCCCGACATATAGACCTCTAGGGCACATGAATCCAAACTGTAGCATCACTTAAAATTGATTATCACTATCTGAAACAAATTTAACCAGAATATCATTATATATTGATCTATTTCTTTGTTTTTTCTGTGTTAAATCATGCAAGTTTCCTGGAGAATGATAAAATACTTTTCCACAACCAAAATGCTTTAAAATTTATTCTTTTAATCAATAGAAGGTTCTGAAAATGAAACTCTTTGTCTTATAGTCTAAGTAAATTCATAAGACAGAAAAGAAATATGAACAAATCACAAAAATACAGCTTAATAATGTTTATAAATTACACATATATTCACAGGGCATACATATGTTAAACTGCCAAAAATCAACTTTCACTCTCAGAAATCAATTTCCTCTCATATATGAGAAATTCAACTACTTCTCACCTTTCTATGTCAGTTCTTAAAATTTTATCCCTTCTAGTGAGTATATAATGATATATTATTGGACTTATTTTCTATTTTTTTAATAACTAATAAAGATCAAAGTCTTTTTCTCATTTTTAGTAGCTATGTAGATGTTACTTTTAAAAACAATTTATTAATAATGTTTGCTCATTTCTCTATTGCCTTTTTATTAACTTGTACATTTTTTTTGGCTTTTTGAGATAGAGTCTTATTGTGCAGTACAGGCTGGCCTTGAACTCACTTTGTAGTCCAGGCTTGTCTCAAACTCACAATGATCCTCCTGCCTCAGTTTCCCGAGTGCTAGAATTACAGGCGTGTACCATCACACTCTGATCAATTTAGTGATTTATGTCATGAATCTCTCTTAGTTTGGGTTCTTCAGAAGTTGACCTTGAGACAATGTTTTTTTATAGAAACTTTTCATCAGGGAGGGCACTAAGGTGCTGAAGGTCAGATTCACATTAAGAAGTGCAACTGGAAGCTGGGCATGGTGGCACACACCTGTGATTCCAGCACTTGGAAGGCTGAGACAAGAGGATTGCCATGAGTTCGAGGCCAGTTTGGGCTACATAGCGAAACCCTGTCTCAAAAAAAACACATAAAAAAGAGGGGGGGAGAGAGAGAAGGAGAGGAAGAGGAAGAAGAAGGAGGAGGAAGAGGAGGAAGAGGAGGAGGAAAAGGAAGAAAGAAAAGAAAAAGAAAGAAAGAAAGAGAGAGAGAGAGAGAGAGAGAAAGAAAGACAGACAGACAGAAAGAAAGAAAGAGAAAGAAAGAAGAAAAGAAAAGAAAGGAAAAGAAAAGAAAGGGAGGGAAGGAGGGAAGGAAATTGAACTGTGGAAAGGGGAGTTTATGGAGGACTCACAGAGGAGGGAAGAGGAGAGGGTACAGGGGTAGTGTGTGTGTGTGTTTGTGTGTGTCTTTCTGTCTGTCCCACATGCTGTCTATCCCTACTAATGTACCAGCCATCCCTAGCAGCTTGATGGATGAGT
>RJWM01044765.1:0-13121 GCA_004363535.1 Dasyprocta punctata | reverse complement strand
AACAGGCCTAAGGGAACTTCATTTCCTAAGGGTCAGTAGATTGACAAGTGTGTAAGTTCATGGAATTCCATGTACAAAGACTATGCTCCCAAGCAAGAAAGAACTCTGCTTCACAGTGGTCATCTGCCTGGCAAAGACATCACATCAGTGAAAACTCTAGGAATTCAAGCTCCTTTCATGGAGGAATATTTTAAGCTTGCTAACATCTGCTAGAAATGCACTAAAGTTCATTACTACAGATTTTTTTTTAAATCACTAAGAATTTTTTTAAAAACATTAAACAAGGATCGAGTATTTCATGGTGAAAAAGATGGTATTACCCTATGAAACTATACATATTACAACTTTAAGAGTAATCCTAACAATGCCATTAAAAGCAGAGGAGAGAATAAACTGCTGCTATGGTTCAAACACAAAAATATCCCCTGAAAGTCTCGCGTTTGGAGGTGGAGGTTTTGGAAGGTGATTGGCCACGGCATTGCTCAGGCGTCTTGGTGTTAATCCACTGATGAGTCAGCAGCTGCTGTGCTGTTAGGTCAGACAGATTATCCTCTTTCCTGAGAAAGCCCTGGGCCTGAGCAGAAGAGGGAGTCACTGGGGTGTGACCTGGAAGGGTGTATCTTCTTCCTCCACTCCTCCTCCCCTCTCCAAACAAGCTGGCTGCCAGGAAAGGAGCAGCTCTCCTCTGCCACACCCTCCCAGTGTGATGTTCCTGCCCTGGATCCAGTTGGCCATGCACTGAATCCCTCAGAACCATGAACCACAATGACTCTTTCCTCCTTTAAGTTGGGGGTGGTGGTGAATAGTTTGTCTC
Organism: Dasyprocta punctata; assembly: GCA_004363535.1. NCBI lineage: Eukaryota > Metazoa > Chordata > Mammalia > Rodentia > Dasyproctidae > Dasyprocta > Dasyprocta punctata. Next base: position 12,307 of record RJWM01044765.1, on the reverse strand, counting down.
TGTGAACAGCAAGTGACTAAGAGTGAAACCTACTTTGGTTTCGATATAAGTTAACCTTATTTTATTGAGGATAATTTACCCCCCAAAAGATATAGTCCATGTGGTGGTGAATGGAGGCTTTCAGGGGCATATATTTATTTAGGATGAAAGAAGTAGTTTCTGTTTATTCATTCCCCAACAGAGAACAATGCACATTTTGTTCATGTAATTATGGCAGTGAAGTTGAATATGGTTATTGAGTGGATCATGAATTTTTTTAACTTTAGAAAGTACATCATTCAGAAAATTTATAATATACAGTGATCATGTGTTTATAAGTAAGAAATATTGAAGAGTGAGATCCCTTGTTTTTTCCCAAGAGGACATCTTACTAAAAGTAAAATACAAATGTAACTTTATCTTTTTCTAGAATTATTAAAATTTTAAGCACATTATTTTTAAGGGCTTTTTGCCAAAATGATGTTGAATTTTTACCTTAAAAATTTAAAGCAGGAATAGTCAGGGGAAATTGAATTTGATTCAATGCCACAAGAAAGAAAATCTAAATTATATTAAACAAGAAGTACGTTACTCTTCAGAGTGGATCATTACAGAGTATAAATGAAGGCATTGTGTTTTGGTAAATGGTGTACATTGTGATACTCAATAATTCTAACATTTGTAAATGCGAGCATCTACACACACCAGTTCTTTATGCTACAAGAGAAATAAATACTTCCCTGAATTAATTATATTAATGAATTAAACTACATATTCTTCTTTAGGATTTCATTATTATTTCTCTGTGCAGCCAATAAACTTTGTTTTGAAGTCAATGAAGAATTCTTCATCTTTTTTGTTTATTTGTTTGTTTGCTTTCTGGGACAAGGTCTTGCTATGTAATTCAAGCTGGCCTTGAGCTCACTTTGTAGCCCAAGCTGGTCTCAAACTTGCAACAATCCTCTTGCCTCAGCCTCCCAAGTGCTGGGATTACAGACAAGCACCACCATGCCTGGCTAATGAAGGTATTTTTGATGTGGGTTTTCATCTTGGAATGAACTCTTTAAAAACAATATAAAATTCATAATGCTCAAGTCACAGAAAACATCAGGGAACAACTTGGTCTAGATAACAAAAGTAAGTTTATTGGAAAAACAATAGGAACCATAAATTCTATGAACAATAATATTTTAGTTGAGGAAAATATGTTTGTAACTATCCACTTATCTACATAATATATTTAAAAATTCAGTCTTCTCCTAATTATTGTGAGGGCATTCTCTATCTGATTGTATATAATTGCTGTTCCAAGAGGGAGTAGCAAAGTACTTTTTTATATGTAGATAACATCTTAATATCTGTGCAAAAGACTTCATACTAGAAAACAGTAAGATGGGAATTCTAACCATGTAAAACTTTATACTTCATAATCAATGGGAAAAAGTTACTGTATTTTCCTAAGCTGTGACATAAAATACTAATTTTGGGGGTGTAGAAGTATTACAAATGAAGTAGAATTCACACAAAAAATCGTGTGCTATCTTTGTCTTTTGGTTCACTGTTGAAAAACGTCAAAATTATTAGTAGTGATATTTACTCAGTATACATGGGGTGCTCACAATGCATGGAGTTGAGGCCAAAGAGCATTTGCAGTTATTACTGTAAGGTTGACCTCGGTGTTCTCCAACAGAATTTTCTGTGATAGAAACGCCATCTATAGTAGTCAATTTTCTATAGCTGGGAAAAAACATCTGACAACTGCAATTAAAAGAAGGGAAGGTTTATTCTGGCTCACGATTCCTCCGTAAAAGGTTTACAGTGTGGTTTTCTGGTTCCAAGGCAGAAACAGCAGGGCAGAAGGGCCCAGTGGGAGAAACTCTTCAACCAGTGGAAGCCACATGCCAGATGAAGAGAAGAGGAATAGCCTGGGGACGAGAACACACACTTTAAGTGACAGCCCCAGGACCCACCTCCTCTGGCCGGGCCCCACTTCCTAGCCGCACATGCAGCTATGAGCTCAACACACTGATCCTCTGATGCAGACAGCACCCCGTGACCCAGGCACCTTCCCAAAGCCCCACTCTGAACACGTGAGATTTGGGGAGGGCCTTCTAGATCTAAACCACCATCCTCTTTCTGTGCTGAGATAATAGTCCCTGTCCACAAGTGGCAGTCAAGCATCTGAAATGTGGTTGGTAGAACCAAATAACAAAATTTTAATTATATTTAAAGTTTTCTTTGTAAATTAAACATAAATAGGCCCATGGATCTGCTCTATTGGCTGCTGCAGTGACACAGTGGTTGAAATTAGTTAGAGGATAAGATTGCTAGAGAAATAGAGTTCAACACAGTTACTGAAAGAATCACCTTTGCTTACACTTCGTACTCTGCAACAACTAAGAATATATTAATTGTCAAGGTGACGGTATTTGGTAAGCAGTTACTGTGTACCACACAAATGCTCTTACATGTCTCTAAGAAACCTTCAGAATAGTCCTGTGATTGGGGCACTGTGATCATCCGCAGCTGATGGACTGGGAAACCAGCAGGCATCTCACTTAACCCGCTGCACAAGGTGGGGCGGTTCTGAGGCCGATGTGACCCCCCTTCCCTGTGTTCAGAGCCCAGCCTTTCCTGTAGACAGTACGCGCTCAGCTGAGGCCGTTCATCCCTTGGGGTTGCTCTCCAAGTCCTGCAGGTAGCTGCACCATACCCAGTATGTGCGACACTAATTCATGAAATGGGAATGCTTACAAAAGCGCTTGTGATGTAAATCACAAAAGTTTACCAGTAGATAACACGCAACAGCAGTAATGCATAGGCAGAAAACCACATGGACAGAGAACGATGGCTCTGGTCTGAGCCTCATCCTTTCCAAAGGCACTGATAGCTCACACCCAGTTTCTGAGGGAAGGAGCCCCTTACCGGATTTACATGACCACATTGAGCTCCTTAGGCCTCTGGGCTATTTCAGCAGTGCTGACGATTATAAATGTTAGACAGCTCTTTGTCGGTGACATAGAAACACTGAATAGATTTCTTCTCAGCAGGCTGCAATTAAACTTACTGATGACAGGGGTGAGGTCCCTCTGTCAGGCCGTGAGAGTTTTACCACGTCACTATGATGACAGGAGACTGAAGAACAGTGTTTTGCTCACAAACTCATTTGAATTAGTAAAACAATGGGGAAAATCATCTAACATCCCTGGAACACAGCAAAAAGATTACATGGTTAAAAGGAAGCTGTCACACTAAGAAAAATGTAGACATTCATGTTACTTTAAAGGAACATTTTATTTAACCTAGTCCTGTTTTGTATTAAGCATCATTAACATGGGAAGCTAATTATAGAATCCGAGAGGAAGAGGGGTTGGAAGGAAGGAAGTAGCACAACGTGTGGGCAGTCCTAAAGCAATGCGCATTCAAGCACCTTGAAAACCACATGGACAGAAATCATTAGTGAGGAAGATTGCACTGATATCAAAAAAGCAGTAATCTTCACAGTTGAAGTCAGGGTTCATTGTTGTCCCCTGATTAATGTGTTTTGAAATTTTGTTTTAGTTTTTCCTTCTTCTTCTCCTCCTCCTTCTTCTTTTTTTTCCTTAAAATAATGGAAAAAAAAGTCAGGGCTGAAGCCGTTACACACAAATCCCGTAAACACTTGTCCAGTGACTGGTGTACCAGGCTCTGCGTAGACCTGGAGGCTAATGACACAAACATTGTCATCGCTTTTGAGTCACAACGTATGTTAGAAAATTAAAGGAAACTGAAATGTCCAAACTTCCATGAAGACTGAAATAGTTTCAGATAAAGAATCATTAGGAAAGTAAACACAAGGTTCATAAATGTAATGACACCTGTGTAACTAGAGTGGCGGCTAGGAGAAAACTGCCAAGGGTGCTGTAGGTTGGTATTTGTAGCAAACAGTCTGTGAAGCCCTGATTTGGGTCCCTGTATCTGTACCCTCTCTAGTGACATCAGATGTCATCGCTGCCCTCCGTGTCTTTTATTTCCCATCCACCAAATCACCAAAATGACTCCTCTCAGTGACTAATTCTCCAGGGTGTGAAGGACTATGCTTGTCCCTTAAAGAGCTTTGGAAAAAGTGTTACTAACATCACAGTCTGGAGCTGCTAAAGTTTTTAAAAAACTTAATTGCTATAATGCATATAATAGTAATACAAACATGTATTAGTAGAACAGAGTAATAGAACACAATAGAACAGTATGTAAATAGATGTTTCCATCTATGTTGTTCATTTATTAAAAAAAACAGTCTAACCTGTTGCTGTATACATATCTGTGGTTAATCAAGTTGTCTGATTAGTTTATAAGAAACTCCCCTAGTTACTAAATACACATTGCAATTTTTTTGCTTCTTTATCAGGGCAATAACTTGTTCAATATCTTCTATAATATATAGCCTTAATGAATAGTTCCATATTTTTTTCTTACAGTCAATAGATACTTGATGACGGGACATACAGCTGAAGTAAATTCATATGAAGGTTACAAAGGAGTATGCAACTTATTCCTGTGATCTATCAGTTAATATTTAATTGAAGCAGCAAGAAAAATGAACAAAGACAACTGAATGCAGCTGTCTTGTGCTCTGGGTGAATGATTTGGGGATGACAATGCGCAATGTGCATACCATGTTGCCCCCTGATTGACATGTTTTGAAATTTTGTTTGTTTTTTTTTTCTTTTTTTTCTTTTTCTCCTCGAAATAAAATGAATTTGGAAAAAAAGAATTAAAAAATAAAAGGACTGACAATTCTATTAAAACTTCTTTGAGAACCAAAACAAGAAAAAGAAAAATGAGCAAAGAATGTAACACAATCACATTGTATAGTATAAAAATAAAATACTAGGAAATAAATTAATATCTCAATGTACAGAAAATAAAATGTATTTCACTGTTGATTTTTCACAAGTAGAAAAGTAGCTGGCTTGTACACTAGTATTTTTAGATCTCTTGTCATGTTTTACTTTTGTAGATTTTGTTGTGTCTGTTTCCTGAAATATATTTAATCAGTACTTGGTTTAGTTAATTTTTGTGTTAAAACTTCATTACAAAAATAATATTACTTGTGATCTCATTTGAGTTTTTCCTCTGTGTGTGTATGCGTGTGTGTGCATGTACATCTTTATATACTATGTACAAAGTTAGAATTCATAGTATTAAGACTGAAGAGGTGATTTTTTAAAACTTTTTAAATTGACATTAAACACCTGCCCAAATGTCTTATGCAGTGTGATTAGGGGCAGCTGGCTCCTGAGAAGGAAAGCTTTTGTGGGGCAGCAAGACAGGAATGCTGCCCTGTGACTGGACGTCAGGGACGGTCCTCGGACGCCCTGGTTTCCTGGTTTCCTGCTCTGATGTCACTCACCCTCTCCGCGTGAGGTCACATCTGCACCACGTCACAGGGGCTCTGTCAGCAAATCCTGGAACCACGTCCCATCCAAGAATAGGAAGGAAATATTTTGACAGACCAACATGTTCTCACCATCTAAATCCATAAAATCCTCACCTTTCTGTATTTTAATGAATGTTTCACAGCTTTTAAAATTACAACAGATCTTTCATGACAATTGCATACCACTATTAACAGGGAATCCCAACTATCTTTACTAAATACTGTAAGTTATTTCTAGGAAGCAAAATCAATAAATGAATCTCCCTTTTTGTGTAACCAGCTTCTTGTGCTTTTGCTATTTTACAGTTTGTGCAACTCATTCTTCAGCAGTAAAACAAAAGATCGCTCTCATATTGCAGTATTTCTCTTTGACACAAAATGTGGCAGCTAACTCTACGTGACAGCCTCACTGCCAAGTGCAGCCAAATGGTATAGCCTTGCTCTTGGGTGTCACTAAGGGCGGCTCCAAGACATTTGCCTTTGGTGGAACCACCGAGTAAAGGAAACCCAGCGATCACCAAGGAGCCCGAGTGCACGCAGGGTACCAGGAGGCCGAACTCTCTCCCTGCCTCCCTCCTTCTCCCTCTTTCTCTCTCTGTGTCTCTGTCTGTCTGCTCACCGTTTCTCTCTCTCTCTCCCTCCGCATCCTTCCTCTCTGTCTCTCTCCCTCTCTGTGTCTCTCTCTCCTTCTCTCTGTCTCTGTCTGCCTTTCTCAAGCCCTGCCTTCTCTGTCTTTCTGCCTCCCTCTGTCTCTCTGTCTCTCTCTCCCTCTCTCTCCTTTCCATCTCTCTCTGTCTCTCTGCCTCTGTCTCTCTCTCCTTCCATCCCTTTCTGTCTGCACCAGAGGACTGCTCAGCCTCTAGAGTCCCTTCCCAGCCCATTCCTGTCCTGAATCTCCTCTAATCCAGACATTCATATTTTGTTTGTTCTGCTTCTCTGTAGAATCCTAAAAACACAGTAAGATAGCCTATGTTTTATAAATTTGAAAAGTTTCCTCAAGAAACATATACTGAATCTCTAAATTTTTGCTTAGCTTGAATGGTTTTGGTTTATTTTCCTTGTGGTTATACTGCACATTCTACTATTACTTTGTTGACAGTGTATATATACATATGTAGTTGTATATAATGGTATGTATTCATATATAGTTCATTTATATCTTCTGCTTTTAATACTCCTGAACATTCAAAGCATATATGTTTAGAGATATCAATGTTCTGGTGCCATTTAACACCATACACATTGTCCTCAACTTACAACGATTTCAGTTACGATTCTTCAACTCCGCAGAGGTGTAAACATGGCTTGCAATCTATAGAAACCACAGTACAGATTTTGAACGTGGACTTTTTCCTGGGCAGTGATTCTGATAAGAAGCTCTTCCATGTTGGCAGGCAGTGGTGGCAAGCTGCCGATTCCCACTCAGTCACGAGGGTAAACAACTCTACCGCGTACCCCACTGTTAAACTACAGAAAGTGGAAAAGCAGATGTATTACATGCACTTTCAACTCACAATATTTTTTACTTGTGGTGGATTTCTCAGAATACAACCTTATTGTAAGTTGAGCAGCACTCTCTGTAACAATTCTTGCTACCATGTTCTGTTACTTTTCTGATATTTCTTCTTTGAAGTGTTTTCTTCTCTGCTAAGCACCAGCACTGAGGAGTTTGGGGATGGAGGGGACTGAACCTCTATCATATTCAGTGGATTATAAATAGAGACACAGGATTTTTCTTAATGGAAGACAGACATCGCATGCTATTTAGTGCAATCCTTGGCGTCGGTGATGCTTCTTTTCCCACGGCCATGAGTTCCCGTCATCCGCTGTGCAGGCGCCTGTGCTCACCAGCTTCCTTTTACCTCAGGGTGACACAGCAGACAGACACAATCCTGGCCACAGTGCAGAAGACGAACCCCAACTCACGCCCATGGATTCTCCGCAGTCCTGAGGTGCTCATCCAATCACAGATTCTTACACAGTAGTGACTCCTAAATATCCTTCCCAGAATCAAATTTTGTATTTCTAAACTTCAATCTATAAGGAGTTCACAGCTAGTCACATGGTCGCTGCTGCTTCTGTTCACTTTGCTGACTGCCCTGAATTTGGGGTGGTAAGAGTGATGATCAGAGGTGAGGGTTTTATGGGAATAACCTACTGTTACTGCATTATTTTCTGGTGGATGAGAAGGTGCAGTTAAACCCACGTCTTAGACCCTGAGCAGCTATGTGAAAGAATCACCATTAGATAACAGGTCACGACATCAGACACCAACTTGATCACCATGGTAGATTGAAACCTGGTGATCAACTTGTAACAACCGCTGAAAAAAATCAGCGTGGCGCTGAGTGTGAAGGCCCACCTGAGAACTGATGCCAACATAGAAAGGGGAACTGGAGAGGAAGAAGTGGTGCTGAATGGTGGTGTTGGCTCTCCTGGAGGAGTTTGTCAAGCTTCTTTACTGATATGAACTCAGCTGTCCGTACCATCAGAGGAGTTTGGGGCCTTGTTGTCACTGAGAATGGCTGCAGTTCTCCTTGGGGGAGCTCTGGTCTTGAGTGTTGTTCCAGAATCTAGAGGGGAAGATGTGTGCTGTTCAATCTCCAGGAGAAGCTTGTCACGCTGGCTTCCTGATATGAACTAAGCTGTTCTCATTGTCAGAGGAGCTCGGGACTTCATCGTCACTGAGGATAGTTCTGGGACTTTTCAGGGAGCTCTGGTTCTTACTTTCAGAGCCTCTTCCTGGCTCCAGTGCAGAACCCTCGGTCTACTGGTACAGATCCTTCATCCTGTGGGTGCGGCCTTCCTGGCGTCCCCACTGACCTTTGGGCCTTCCCAGCAGAGATTTGTGAAACAGACTTGCATGAGACAGTGTCGTGGGCACTAGGTCTTCAGCTGGACTCATGCAGGATATCGCTGTGGGATCCAGGAACCTCAGCTGGATTTTTTGGGTCTTTAGTGTGTGGACAGATTTCCTGCACTTTTCATGTTTGACTCTTTGAGTGACTATCATTTAAAAATACTATAAATTATGTGTCCTTTGTTAAAATGTTTTCCTTGCAAACCCTGACTGCAACAACTGCTGTTCCATTTTAATAACCCAGAGTTCTGAGAAAGTTAACTTTTAGTAAAAACTACAAGGGAATTACATATTTTACTAAAAATGAATAAAATGTTCTACTTTCGTCTCTATCTATGGTATACAGTATTCTAACAGGACAGTATTCATCCGACGTTGTCAAAATCCAAGACTTGTGATGACGTCACCCAACAAACGCAGCAGCCCCAGAGCGAAGCCCACATCGCCTGCCACTGCTGCCCGTCTCAGCCTCCTGCCTAGTGCAGGAACCAGTGCCGATTTACAGTTGTGAATTCAGAAAACAGTAAGAAAAATCAGTAAAATCAATACTACAAAGAAGTTCAAAGCAAGGTTCAGACGGGCAACAGGGAGAGAAACACTGTGAAGGGAAGTTCCTGACGTCACAGAACAGGAGCCACCTCGGGGCACATCTGTCCCTCCCGTAACCTAACTCTCGGCCGGCTCTCCCGAGGAAGTGAATTCCCCGTCGCCATCAGAGCACGCGAGCTCCCGGCCAGCCTGCCCAGCCCGGCCTGTCAGGCCCCTCGAGACCCATTCTCACGCGGGTGGAAGTGAACTTCAGCTTGGAAAGTGCCCGGATCATGCCTTGTTTCATGCTCCCGTGTTTTAGACAATCAGTTTCCACTGTAGTGTCCCAAGCATTAGTTAATTAAGCAAAACTTACTTTTTACTCGCAGCACTGGTCCAGTACTTACTATGTAACAAAACACATAATTAATCAAACAATTTAAAGCAAATTATTGTATTATTTTCCATCTTTCCCTCAGCTATTTAATTACATGAATAATCAGATACACATTGCATTTTAATAATTGAATTTTTACATCATATGTAATATATTCTATTTGAATCTACATTACACATCTAAGGTTTTTGGCAATATATTATTGTACTATAGTGTACACATAATACATTTTAAATGACTCTGAGGCATAGTTATTATAGTACAAAAATATTAAATAATGTAATATACTTTACCATATTATGTTATACAGTTGTGTGAATTTTAATTGATCATGAATGCATTATTTGTATTATATTTAACAGTATCACATTATTACTGTACTTACTGTCCATACTAAGTACTTGCCGTGTTCTAGCACTGGATTAAACTGCATCCAGCACTTAATCTAACATTCAGAAAAACCTCTTATTTAGAATTTCTGACTTACAGAGCAAGAAATTGAATTTAGACCCACTTTTTGCCCATTAAATAAAGCAAATATAAATCAAACTAAGATAAGTCTAAGTACAAAATTATTTCGGTGGACAAATTATGATCATACAATACTTTGTATCCTTCTAGGAAATAGCAAATAGTACACAACCTGCACTGTCCAGGACTCTATTAGACTTCCAGAAGAAGACACCCAGCAGGTCATCTAACAGATAGAAGCTCTTGCCTCAGCAGACCATCAGGGTGATCATGCCTGCCGTATACACCAAGTTCTGCTGTGCCAGCGTCGGAGAACAATGTTAGCTAGGCCACACCGCACCACAGGACACCATCAGTCTACGATGGAGCCGAAAAATTCCTACTGTCTACTGACATCACAGCACAACACATAGCTCAGGTGTGTGGTGATGATGTTATAAACAAATCTAGGTGCTACCAGAGATAAAAAATATAACACAACACAACACAAGCAATTGTGTGCCATAGATGATACTTGATAACAATAAATGACTTGCTGTTGAATTTACTAAACTGCACTTTTATCACCACTTTGGAGTGTGCTCCCCCAACTAACAATAATAATAAATAATAAGACCAGCTCCCAGTGAAAGAGTGGGGCAGGTTAAGCCACAGCATCCGCACACAGCGCTATGAGTTGCCAGCCGCACGCGCGTAATGCAGCTCAGCTGCGTGGCAGGCCGCACCCTCTTCCTGTGTGCACGCTGTGCTGTCCACACAGGCCGTCGCCCATGCACGATGCCTCTCGAAGAACCTCATCCAGCTCAGCAGTGCACGGCTAATGAAACTGTTCCAGGGAGAAAAGCGGGCAGACGCCAGCACGACTCGCCATCATCTTTTCTCATCATTTTCCAAAGTGCAGTGAATATCAGAGTGGGAAAAGCCAGCTAATTAAAATTGACAAGGCAGTTGATTATTTTAATGCCCAAATGACAGCACTGATGTCTGTCACCAAATGTCACTGTCACATTTAGTTAATGGCACTGTCACATTTAAAGGGAGAGGATGTATGAAGCACAGAACAGGGCTGCGCTCGGTCCTCACTGGCACAGACACACACTCTGGATATGGATTTGCCTGCACTGCACATAACGCTTCTGCCAAAGCTGCCACCTGTGAACTCACAGAATGCCTTGTCCAGCATCATGGAATTCCACGTAGCACTGCCTCTGATCAGGGGACACACATTGCAGCCAAAGAAGTGAGGCAATGGGCTCATGCTCGGGGAACTCACTGGTCTTGCCATGTTCCTCACCATCCAGAAGCAACTGGATTGATAGAAAGGTGGAATGGTCTTTTGAAGACACAGTTTCAGCACCAGCTAGGTAGCATTAGATTGCATGGCTGGGGCAACGTTCTTGAAAAAGCTGTATACGCTTTGAATCAGCATCTACTATATGGCACTGTATCTCCCATAGCCAGGATTCATGGATCTAGGAATGGAGAGGTGGAAGTAGGAATGGCACCACTCACCATTACACCTAGTGATTCACTAGCAAAATCTTTGCTTTCTATCTCCACACAACAACAGAGGAAAGGAAAAATATATGTGGAGTGCTGGAGATCTCTTAGACTACCTCTAAGTACTACCATGCCCTGTTACTAAAGTCAATGGGAAACTACAATAACCTAAAACAAGCAGAAAGACAAATGGCCCAGAGCCTTCAGGACTGAAGGTGTGGGTCACTCCACCAGGGAAAGAACCAAGACCTGCTGAGGTGCTTGCTGAAGGCCCCGGGAACACAGAATGTGTAGTGGAAGGAGGTAGTTCTTATTTTTATTTTTATTTTAAAGAGAATAAAACAAACCAAAATAAATCAGAACAAAGCAGATCAGAACAGAACAATGCCAGTAACACAGGACTTCAAAACAAGACACCGGGAAATCAACAGTGGCTACCATAATGATTCTTGTTTTCTTCAAAATAGATGTCCATACCTTCAGACACAATAAATTCAAACAAAACAAAATAGTATAAAACTAATCAAAGCTGGACATCCTGATTGGAAATGGAGGTCACTCTATCAGTCTACAGCTGTCTACATAGTGCAGCAGGGTGGTTTTTTTTATTTTTTTTTTAAATCTTTGTTTTCACCTCTTGGTGTAATGCTGTTTAAAAGGCTTGAATCGTACCCTTAACCCAGTTTTCATCTTTGCTTTCAAAGAGTTCTGTTGTAGTTGGCTATTGCAGAGAGTGCATCATCCTAGCATTCCTAAACTTGGTATGCTTTCAAAGTCATGGTACCGAAACCATGTGATTCTTTGTACAGTTTATCCTGATGTTCCTTCTAATGCAGTAGAGGCTATCTTGCCTTCCATCTTCTTTCTCAGCCATTTTGTAAACCCCATAATTATGAAGCAATTGCTTGAGAAAATTACATATAAACATAGAATAGAATAGACTGTCCAAGATGATTTGCAATGTCTTTTTTTTAACTAGGTTATTTATAATGTGTTTCTGAGCCACTTGGCAGAGAAATTCACAACACTTAATGTTTATATTTTGAGTAAAGGAAGCTAAAACCATTTCTGCTTTTTGGTACTACATACATTAGCAAAAGGTTAAGTAAGTTTTGTTCTCTACTGAAGTACTATTTAACATCTTAGACAAAAT
>RJWM01044764.1:0-13121 GCA_004363535.1 Dasyprocta punctata | reverse complement strand
AACTGGAGTGGTATTATAATCATAGGGTAACAGATAAAGACATTCTTGCCCTAAATAAGAGAAAATGAAAAAAGCAATGACATCATCAGTCTAAAATAATTCCTAAAATTCAGTTGGGAAAATTCTGTTTGCTTACAAGTTCTGAGAATAATCCTCTTTGATTCTTGGATCTATTCTCTGAGTCATTTCTTCCTTTTACATCAGTTATCCTCTGTGAAATTTGTCACATTACAATCTGTGTCTATACCTGCGTGTATTACTATGTCATTACAAGATATATTCCTATACAGACCATTTCTGCATAATCTCTCTTCTGGTTTTTGTTTCTCCCTCAATTACTGAGGAAATTTATGAGACACACACTTAATCTTCTCAATACTTCATGTACCCAATTATTCTGATCTTTTGATAATTCTGGCATGGTAACCAGTCCCCATTAACATGCATTCAATATTTTTTTTTCTTTTAAGCCCACTCTTTTAAAGTAAAACCATTAATTTTACCACATTTTGCAATGTGACTAATCTAAGAACTTCCAAATAATTGTCTGCCCTAGTTTATTTTGGTTTATAATAATTCCCTCAGTTTCTCTGTTAGCCCATGTTTTAATTGGCAAGAAGAAAACAGTCCATTCTATTAACATTTTGAGAATCTCAAGTAAGTATTCAGTTTAACACAGGCAAGTTCTGCTTTACACAAAACTATAAGGCACAATGCTGATAATGTTACTGTCACAGTATGACAAGGATCCCCTTTCCTTCATTTTCCAAAAATAACTCCCTCATTTCTTTCTGTACCCATAATAACAGCACTTTCACCTCCATATGTCTGCTAGTATACCCCTCACAGTTATTTAGGTATTCTCTAAGGTGCTTCAGGCTTCCTTTACCCTGTTTCTAACTTCCTGTGTGTTCAGTACCAGAGCCATTAAGTGCATATTTTCACAGTTTGTTAAAGAAAATCTAGATATCTCATCATGCTTTGAAAAAAATATTCAACTCTGTTTCATGTTCCATTTTAAAGTTATATACCACGTTTATGAAGTGTTAGTGTTTCAGCAGTATCCCAGCACTTAGGCAAGAAAATCTGTATTAGCTAAAAGTTGAACCAGGGGACAAACAGAAGGAGATATGTATAAAGAGATTTATTACAAAGAATTGGCTTACACAGTTGTGGGAGTCAAACTCTGGAGGAGGCAGTCTAGAGAGGCAAGTCAAAACTGTGAAGCACAGGCTTAAATTGCTGTCCACAGGAAGAATTTCTTCTTTCTTAGGTAAGACTCCTACCTGCTCTTGAGGTGTGAAAGTAATTGAATCAGGCTACAGAGATTAACTAGGATAATCTTCCTTACTTAAAGTCAGAGGTTTGTGGTGGAATTTAATCATATCTATAAAATAGCTTCTCAGTGCCATCAGGGTGAGTTTTTGATTGAATATCTGGGGACTTTAAACTTTCCTAGTTGACAGATCAAGAAGACAGTCACGGTGGGCATGAATATTTTCTGGTACTTGTCTCAAGTATTCAGGATACGTAAGAAAATATTTGAAGCACAAGAAAGATATATAGAAGAGGCTGGGTGGGCAGAAAACATAATACATGCCCATTACACAAATATGCTTATTCTCTTTCTTTCTACCAGTTTCGCTTTGTTGCTGTCCTGATTACAATTTTTGTTCTATGGTGACCCTCTTTTTCCTTTTCTTTTCTTTTTTTAAAATTACTTTGACAAAAGTGTTAACAATATGGTACCTTTCCCCTTTCAATTTTACTTATTTTCATGTTCTATTTATTTAATTACTTTCTAGACTTATTCAGTCTCTCATCTCCCCAACAGTACGCCTTCAATTATCCCCTCTCCATACAGTTTAAAAGGCACAAAGTTTCAGTTATACCAGGTGAATAGGTTCCAGAGATCTTTATATAGCATCTCTATATAGACTATAGTTAAAAACCATTTATATTTGAAAATTGCTGAAAGATTACATCTTAACTGTTCTTAGCACATAAAATTATTAAAGCTTATGCAATGCTACTTGGTTTTATTTAATCATTTAAAAAACATATCAAAACATCATGGTTTACACTGTAAATGTGTACAGTATTTTTCATTTACATCTAAGGAATTAAAGCCTTACCAAAATTTATTTCTGAGCATACTTCATTTCTTCTCTCTTTTCTGTATTTCCACTCTGTCATACATTAGGAGTCCGAAGCTCCACTTTTATCATGGACTGTAAAGAGGCTATGTGGAGATGAGTTTTATAACACTGGAATCAATGGAGTCAAATACCGTGTCCTACAAATGACCTCTACATATCTAGATATAAATGATTACAATACATGAGACACTCATAACTAGAGCCTTGACAACTAAAATTGGGTTTAGTTTGAGAAGAAACAAGTGTGAATGAAAGCAGACCAAAAAATTGTTTGATCTTATCTGATTTTTCAATTCAAGCATGTCCAGCATGGAAAAGGTGCTTGAAATCAATATAACACTTTATAATATAATTATACATTTCTTCAAAGACAAAATACTATTATTTGAGAACATCATTAAAAACTATCTTTATTAGAGACCTTACATAACTTTTTGTACAGAACCTAAATGAAACCACATTGAATATTTTGAGCTAAAAGGCTTATGTATGTTCAGCTTCATTTTTTAGAAGGTCAAAGGTGTTATGGTTTATTTATGCTTTATTGAAACCACAGTACATTTAATCTTTAATATCTGTTCTGGTGGTGAATTTTGGAGAAATAGATTTTTAAAAATTACTATTCTTTGGAAAGAAAAAAATGTAAAGTGATAAAAATAATTTAGGTGAATTGCTTCCACTATTGAATCTTATAAGAATCTACTAGAGAATCTTAAATTGTATTTTATGTGGCTTGAGTTTCCTAATTTCAGAGAAAAGAAATTATATTCAGTGTTAAAAGTTTCTTTTCTAAATCCCTGAGCAGAGTTTCAGTTCTGGTGGTAAATTAAGGATATTATATAAAAATATTAAGAAGAATAATAACCAAAGCAACAGCAATTTCAGAACCTGCAATTTGAAGAAAACTAGGGTCAGTAAAACCAATCCACAAAAAACTAATCGTGATCAAATGTTACCAAAACTAGAGACCAACGGCAAGCCATAAGTGGACGTACGGGAATGTATCACAAAGACAGGGATCTACATGAGAGGCCTAAAAATGCAAAGCTTAGAAATCACTATAGATAAAATAATAATAATACAATAGGAAGCAAAATATTAAGTCCTACATAATGTTGAGTTGTATTACTTTGAGATCAAGGAGATGAATGAGACGACTTAGTGTCTAGATAAATGTTCCAAAACACGGACAAGGTATGCAAACACAATATTTCAGGTGATTGTTTTAGCAGCTGTCTATTCTACTTCACATGTTAACAGGGAAAATTTCACAGTATTGATGATCTCAGTGATCTCTAATTAGCTTGCCTCTAATCTGTGTATTTAAATTAGAGAAAAACTACAGAAAAAAATAGAATTTTTGCTACATACCCTGTTGTAGTTATATTACATGTGTCCCCAAATCCTCAGGCACTTACAGGTAGGGCTTTTAGGAGTGACTGGATCGTAAGTGTGTGATAATAGAGCATGGGTGTATAAAACTAGATTAGCCCACTTACTGGCTCAGCATTATGGTAAATGTGGATAATGGTTTTACCAAAGAGGGAATGCTCACTTTGGGTGCGGGATGCACCATCCAATAGACTTGTAGCCTAGACAGAATAAAAGGGTGAGGGGAGAAGGAAAGCTCCCTGCTTTCTGCCTGACGTGACATGAGCTATTTGTCCTCTGTCATGTCCCTAAGCCATGCCACCCTGTGTTGGAACCAGCTGACTACTGATTGAAACCTCTACAAACTTGTCAGTGTTGAATATTTTGTCCTGGAAATGAGAAGGTAACTGAGGCATATTTTCCCCTCTATCTTCTTTTGGCTGAAATACCTGTCACTTTCCTACATATTCTCAAATGCCTTTCATGTGTGACTTCCTTGTCACCTGAGAAGAAATATAATCTTAATATACTCAAAGTGAAATTTAGAATAAAGTTGCACAGAAAAAGAAACTAATTTCTCTACACATTATATTTTTATTCACATTATCAATGTCTTTTATTGCAATATTTTGCCATGTCAACTTTTAGAAAAAGAGGATCCAGAGGAAAGTGATCATTAGCATAGAACCAATATCAAACAAAGTAATATTAAGAAAATGGAGCGAGAACCTTTGGAACTGAGATATGGGTTACTTCTTGGAAGTATGAGATATCAGGAGTTTCAGTAAATGGAACGTCAATAAATTAAAGCATATATTGACAAGATATAAGAAAACCAACAGTGATGGTATGAGATCTCTTTTAGGAGGGATCTGAGAGCTAGATAATATCTTTCTAAATCCTTTATAGAGACAAAAAAGAAATCTTGAACCTGGGGTACTTGAGAACCACCTTGGATCTATCCTATCACTGGTAGGATCTACAAATAACAGTTTAAAAGCCAGGTGTGGTGACACACAATTTAATCCCAACATTCTAGAAGACTGAGGCAGGAAGATCACAAATTCAAGTCCATCCAGACTGGGCAAATTTGTGATTTCAAAATAAAAATATTAAAAACAAAGACCTAGGAGAGTAGTTCAGTCAGAAAGCCCCAGTTTCAT
The DNA here is from genome assembly GCA_004363535.1 of Dasyprocta punctata. Classification (NCBI taxonomy): domain Eukaryota; kingdom Metazoa; phylum Chordata; class Mammalia; order Rodentia; family Dasyproctidae; genus Dasyprocta; species Dasyprocta punctata. Next base: position 8,428 of record RJWM01044764.1, on the reverse strand, counting down.
TTTCAGAACCACACAGAAACACACACACACACACAAAATCATTAAATGTAAAATATGACTGTAAAAGAGGATTAAACTTCACTTCTAAGATCCAAAAAGTTGATGTGATATAAGGTAAATAATGTAATTACCGACTAGATGTCAGATATGCCAAGTTTGTGTTCCCCAAAATTATAGAATGAATTCTAAGGAACAACAGAGTTTAAGAATAGGAAAAAATGTATTGAGAGATATTGCCTGAGAGACAGGTGGGGTCCTGAAAGTGGATTGGCAATAAGCCCACTTCTCAAAGGTAGTTTTGTGGAACAAAATCATGAGGTGGGTATGTGGGTTAAAACTCTGACCTACCAATATGACTATAGGAATAGATACTTAGGTAACATTAATCCATTGTTGAAGCAGATCACATAGCAAGTGTAAATGGAAAGAACAAAGATTTTCATCAGGAAGGGATGGTTCAGGGTCTTGGTCATCTACCAAGATGGCTGACGCTTATCTAGACTTTATTTGAACAGGTGATGCCAATTATCTTATGCCCTGCATTGGTATGAAGGCCTGGTCATTTCATTTTTGTCTTGAGGTCTGGCCTCCAGCAGATGTGCCTCTGGCCATGGTTGTAATGTGTTATCTTCTGCACTGACTTCTTTAAGGACTCAGTCCTGCCTGACTCCCTATAATATTTCTACTTAACTTGGCTGTTCGTAAAAAAATGATCTGAAAAGTAACAATTCAGTCACAAAGTTGATGAAATCTGTAATCTATATTTTCCAGAATAACCTCAAAATATTGAATTATTTCTTAATTTTGAACAAAGTAGGAAGAAAAATTGCAGAAGTATATGACCATAGAGAAAGATGCTCTATATAACCAGATGTGATTTTTGAACTGTCAAATACCTAAGAAATACGTGAAATAAACAGATTCTGTCCTATAACAAAGAGTATTAAAATACTTTATAAAACACATTGGATCAGAAATTTGAAGTTAAAATGAGGTTCTGTACCTACTGGAAGAAACATGGATGTATATGTGCATATCCTTGGAAGAGAAAGATCTTTCCAACTCTGATTTATAATCCAGAAACCATAAGAACACATTGAAATTTGTAGAAATGCTTTGAAAACAAAATCAAAACACCAACTGAACAGCAGGGGCAAAAACTTGGAAGGAGGAGATGGAAACACGGACATGTGCAGGGAGGGAGGGAGTGGTACTGCGGAGCTGCTGCCGCTCTCAGAAAAGAGGAAGCCACTCAGGTTGGACTGGGACAAAGACACAGGGGGACCTGGGACTTTCTGACAGCAAAGTGAGAAGATGGAAGAGCTAGAAATTCATCACTGTCTTAGAAGAGGATCAGGGCAAAAACACCAGCTACACATGGTTACCTTATTCCCAAATCCAGAAGAAAAGAAAACAATGACAATTGCATCTAAGTGAAAGGATTAAACTAGATTTCCATCACAGGAGCTGTCACAAGTCCAATACAGATAAAGAACATCTAAACAATGCAGCAAAAAAGCACAACATCCATGTAAAAATGGACTAGAGATAAGCATAAAAATATCAGAGAAAAGATGTGTGAATGGCTCTTAATCATATGTAATCTGCTCAAACTGGTTTCTAATGCAAACAATTAAAAATGAAATACATATTTAAGTTATTAGATTTAATATAACCTAAAAGTGTGACCACATTTTCTTGAGAGGGACTTGAATAAATAAGTTATCTCATTAACTGCTAATAAGGATAGAAAATACTACCCTTCCACATGTAAATTTGGAGATAGCATGTAAATTTACTCTCTGAACTAACAACACCTTACTTCTAGTAATTTACACCAGAAACACTGTAAAATGAGGAGGGAAAGCTAGTCAGCGCACTAACATTTGTAAGCAATGTATGTGAAATAATTAAAATTTTTATCAGTGAGAACCAGTGCATTAGATCGTAGTTCATCTGCAAAACTGAGCAAGTCTCACAATGATAAAATTTCCTAAGCCAGAAAATAAGTTGTGACCTCCATGATGATTATTTATAAATAAAAGAAAAACTAAGTATCCAAGAAAAATTTCCATATATAACCACTTATGATTATTATGGACTCATTTTATTAAATTCAAGTTGAAATAAATATTAAATTCAGAGATTGGCTTTGTTAGTGTTATTATTTTTGGATGTTTACTGCCAAAGTATCAATGAAACAATCATATTTATTAAATTTCACAACATAGCTTCAGACACCATGAATGTCATAATATTGACATTCTAACAGAAAGGAAAAGACAAAGCAGATTTTCTTCATTCCTCCTGATAATTCTATGAAATAAATCTGATTCTGTCCTGCACATTTTGACTCTTTAGTCAACTGCCTTTCCCATATCATATAAAGAAAGCACGTCTGTTTTTTTAAAGCATTAACCATAAATAAATCAAAAAGCATTTTTCCAAGCGTTGTATTTGAATAATTTAATGTAATTTTTCATAAAATACTGGTTACAAAAATAAAAATAAGTAACAAATACATTTGTTATTAATAAATTTCAATACATTTCCAAGCACATAAATTGTTATTTCATGTTTTATTTAATATATTCGTTAAAATATTTTAATTGATGCATGATAACATATCTGTGCTAGATCACTCTTCACTCTTTCTAACTTGCTTCTTTGAGCAAATCTGAGAGGGTACTCCTTTCCTAGGCCATGTGAATTGCAATAAAATCATAGAAGTAGACTTCCCTGTTCTGCTTATAGACTGACCACATGACTCACAGGGTTAATGTGAACAGAGTTATGCAAAGTTTAGAGGAGAGACTATCATTTATAGCATATCTTATCTTTCCACTTTGCCTTTGAATGTCCACACAGGTGCTACTCCTTTGTCTTCATTTCTAAAACAGACATATGTCAATAAGACCTGAAATGGGGAAACTTCAGTCTGAAATAATCATAGCCTGAAGCCCAGCTTCTGCCTGGAGTGAAGTTTCAACCACCACAAAGCTACATATTTTGTAGGTGGTAATCCAATATTCTTTTTTAAACCACCATTATAGCAGAACTCAGTAATATTGCAACTGTATTCCATTAAAAGAAATTTGTTAAATACTCTTTTCTGTTTTCAAAAGTTCTTTTATTTTGAGACTTATCTGCCACAACTATGAGCATATATAGAAATAATCTTATGAGTAATTTTTTCTGGGTTTTTTACATTTAAAATATGGGTACTATAAGAATCCATATTTTCTTATTTCTGACATGTAGGTATTTTTCATTACAGGTTTTCCACTTCTTTATTAATTTCATTATGGTTTAAAAATATTGATCATAATTAAAATTTCATTTACTGAAAAAGATGAAATTGTATTAAATGATAAAAACTCAAGAGTTTAATTAATTCAATTAAGTATTCTTAACCACAATGCAAAACATGAGTAAACAAAATTTATCAAAGTTTCTAAAGAAACACTGAATCAATGTTGCAGTCAGGGATTGCAGCGAGAACAACTATATATAGGGCATATAATGTATAGTACTACTTTGCAATAGTCACCCAAATTAAACCCAAGATATGCAGGAAATCTATCCACAATACTAAAGACCTACAAAATCCAGCCAAGGGTCTTGATCCCATGGCAATAAGCTGCATGAATTCATCTGAAAACCTAAAGACCACAACTATGACTCATGCAAGTCTATTCTACAGATCTGCACTGGGAAGGACCAGAGGTCAGTGGTGGAAATGAGAAAGTCTACGCCAGCGGGGTGAAGGATCTGTGCCAGTAGGTTGAGGGTTCTGCAGTGGAGCCAAGAAGTGATGCTCAACATAAGGACCAGGGCTCCCCTGAAAAGTACCACAGCCATCCTCAGTGACAAAGAGGTCTGGCACTTCTTCAACAATGAGAACAGTCAAGTGTGTATCAGCAAGTCAGTGTGACAAATTTCTGGAGATTAAATAGCACATATCTTTCCCTCTAGAGACAGGAAGTGATGCTCAAAGTTAGGATCAAAGTTTCCCCCAAGTGAATGATAGCCATTCTCAGCGACAAGGTCCCAAGCTCTTCTGATGATAATAGCTGAGTTTATATCAGGGAGGCCTGCATGACAAACTCCTCCAGAACCAACAGCTCCAACAATAGCTGATTTAGTTCAGCTGGTGTTTAAATTGACCACCAGTTACCAATCCACTACAATCCACTAGAAGAGAATGTTGCGGCAATGTGGATTAGAGAAGTGAAAAATCACCAATGTGATTATACTTTTAAATTCAGTCCAAAGTAAAAGAACACTCTACCTACTGAACGGGAGAAATTCAGCAGACAGTTTAGCTTAGCATATGATTTCTGTAGAACTGAACACATTAAGCCAATCTTACTCTTAATGGTTAAATATTTAATAGATCTAACTCATCAGACAATGAGTCTCATTACCATGCATACCAAGTCACCTGTGCAACATAATTTTAATCCCATGCAAGTCTGTGTGAACCTAGAGAATTCATTGTATCAGCGTTGTGCATTCTGGTTCTGTCAGTTATTTGACTCTCTTCAGGTCTTGGGGGTACTCTTGTTTGTTTGTTTTTTTCAAAGTTTTTGTTTGTTTGTTTGGTTTTGGTTTGGTTTTTATTGGAATAAAACTGATTTTGTTAATATGATTCTTTTTCTCACACAGAACTATTCTTGGTAGTTAATTTCCAACTTACTAAACTTAGTCAGTTATTCCAGGTGTTATTTAAGAAACACATAATAGGGTTGTGAACAAAATAGTAAATGTCTGCCCTGCCCTTATGGAGTGTACAAACTCTCCAAGATAATGCCACATGTCTGAATTTAGTTAGAAGTTGCCTGTTGGACTTCTCTTTTTTGACATATCTCTGCAATTTCCGTCTGCTACAATTCTCATTTGTTTTTTCAGTGGAAAGTTGTTTTTAATCATTCAACTCATCATGTAGGGAAGCCTGCTGGAAAGAATCAATGAATATGGTCTTTTGTGTAGTTCAAAATTTTCTTTTATACTGTGAAATAATTTAAAGTTTGAATTCTGATGATACCTAATCCACTGAGGATTATCTTTAAAATTTTTATTCTGCAATATATAGACAAGTAGTTCTATAATTTTCTATGGCATATATCCTTAAAGTATTCTTTCTGTTTGAACTCAACACAGAAAAAAATATAATGTGTGCCTCCATTTTCTGATACTCTATAACCTGGATTTTAATGGGTTTTGTTCTTTATTTCCTCCAGGATCTTGAGACAAACCCAAAATGGAAACAATAAGCACTTTACAAATTGCTATTCCAAATCCATTGAAAATATTCACTTTGCACATCCTATCAAGTATCCAAACTGGAGAGAACAACTGAAGACACAGGTGGCAAAGTAAACTGAGAAATGAACTAGACCAGTGAATTTTTCAGTTAAATGTTACAGTTTAAGTTAAATGGATATTTCAAAATAGACCTGTGTAGAATACTAACTCGACATTTGATAGATTCCTAAACTGCAAATCACATTAGCTTTCTAGATTTTAACTTCCTTACTCAAAGAGTAACATGTTAATTACTTGAAAATGTGATAAATAGGAATTCAAAGTGCATTCAAAATCTTGGGATATAATAGGTGTTTACTTATTTTTAAAAAGGTCTCTTACTACATTGCCTGCTGTCCCCTTCCATAGAGATGCTCGGGTTGCTGCCCAGAGGCCTGTAAGATCTACTAAACAATACTAGCAAAAAGTTGGTTGATGTAGCAAGTACGGGGGATTCTCTTCTGTCTTGTCTTTGAGGCCCAATATGGTTCTCTCTCTTTTGCTTTACTCTGATCATTGTTATTATTATTAATAAAATTAAATAAATAAATAAATAAATAGGTCTCTTAAACTGCTGGAAATAAAATAATCCCTGCCTCTTTACACTATATTGGTAAAAGCAACGTATGTACACGTCTATGTACTCTGTGCTTCCATAATAAACATGTGCATAAGTGCACAAAGAAACCAAAGCGAGTCGGGCATGGTAGCTCACGCCTTTAATCCCAGCACTCGGGAGGCTGAGGTAGGAGGAGAATTGTGAGTTCGAGGCCGGCTTGGGCTACAACGCGAGTGCAAGGCCGGCCTGAGCTACAAAGTGAGACCTTGCCTCAAAATCTAGGGCCGGGAGTTTGGCTCAGTGACTTAAGCGCCTGTCTGCCAGACGCGAGGTTGTGAGTTCAATCCCTGGTGCCACAAAAAAAAAAAAAAAAAAAAAAAAAAGAAACCAAAGTGATGATTAAGTACCATAAAAATTTAGAACACAAATTTTAATTTATGAGGTGTGAGGTAGTTAGGAACTTTCCCCAAAAAGTTACAGTATAAAACATAGGAATATATATGTTTCTGATAAGATACATGCAAAGGTAACTATTGAGTCCAATTCCAATAAAGGATCATTTTATAATGTTATATATTATGAGATAATATGAAATATAAGATTGGGATAGCTTCTTGAATAGTCTTAAATAATAATTTGTAATTTCTCTACTCTGTCATGATGACATTGAGAAACACCTCTAATTTTGAAGTTTGTAAGGACACGATAAAAATGATGACTTCAGAACGAAATATACACCTACATCTTTGCCTTGAAGATTTCTCCCAGTAGAATGATTTACCTTGCTGCTTCTGAATGTCTCTCAGCTTCATTAGAGGTCATGCCTTCAGGCTCATATGATTCATCTGATAAACATCGGAAGGAAAAATATGAGTCAGGGAGTGATAAAAGACATCTGGAATACTTAAATTACTCACTAATATCTTGTATTTTAAAGTTTTCAAATACCTGTATCAATCAAATGTGCTTCCATTTGTCCTTGAAGTAGCACTGGGAGACTAGTAAGACAAGTTCCACTTTGCCTGCTTTATGGTGAAGGGCAACAAAGACACACATGATTAAGTAGATCACTCAGCTTTGCACATTTATACTCTGAAGAGCGGGGGTGAGAACCTAGCTCTCCTGCTGCCTAGGATAATGCAGTAGGTTAAAGCCCTCTCTCCACAGGTGGAAATTACCCATATTGCTCCTAAAGAAAGCCTCCTCAGAGACAGTGCCTGCGATCCTGGAAACAAGTTCAGTTCCCACATCGCAATTTCATTTTGCAGGGAAGCAGCTTCTGTCAGGCCAAGGAAAATATGCTGTTCACATTTTAAAGCTTGTCTTGCCATTATTATAACTGCAAAGCATTTTGTGACTTAACTGCACACTCTAATATAGCATCATTTCCAAATTAGAAAAAAATGCTATTTTTCTTGGTTAATAAAGTTATCCTTTAGTACTGTGGAGAGTTATTTCCATGTCCCTTGTGAATAACAAGCTGTTCGTATGCTCAAGTACTTAATATAAACTGGCATAGTGTTTACAAACAACCTATACACATCTTCCAGTGTACATAAAGTTTCTTTTTGTTACTTATAATTTTTAGTATAATATAAATACTTAATAATGGCAAGAGTAAAAATGTCTGTACCTGCTCAGTACAAACACAGTTTTATCTTGCAGATATTTTTGATTCATGATGAGTTGAGTACACAGATGCAGGAATTGCAGATAAAAACCAGTGACTATTTGATTTAAATGTACAAACCACAGATTCTATTTCAAAGTAAATTCAGGAAATAATTATTCTGGTTTTACTTTCTCTCTTTCTCTTTCTTTCCTTCTTTTTTATTCTCTCTTTCTTTCTTGCTTGCTTGCTTGCTTGCTTTTGCTTTCCAACACTGCCACCTCCAAATAAGTTGTTGAGAATGTACACACAGGCACACACACATTCACACATGAAAAATTAAAGCCTTTTCATTTAAAAAACCTGACATGGAGCAAGGAACAATTTTTTTACATTATCTATGTATTTTTCCAAATTGACCAATTCACCAAAAATATAATGTACTGTAGTATTACTTAAATTAGAATGTAATTGTGGGAAATTTTCAATTAAACATTTAATAGGTCTTCTCTTTATGTCACTAATTTTCTTTGACATAATAACTTAATGGAAAGCAATTTAAAAATGGATTTGGGGGTACCACCTTTAACGGCATATGGAAAAGTATGCAAAAGTTTTGCACTCTTTGTAGGAGAACCAGGAAATAATTGCATAATTTCTCTTATATTAGAAACCCAAAAGGTAAATAAAAAGTAAAGGAAAGGCAAATAATAGGATGTAGAGAGGTAGACTGTTTTTGGGAAGTAGACTGTTTTGTGCAGCTGAGCTGTATCCTTGGCTAGACCTTTTACAAATGGAAAGAGAAGAGAGAGCTGGAGGGAGGTGGGAGAGAGGGGGTAGGGAAGGGAAGAGAAGGGGATGAAAACAAGTAATGAAGATGTGTTAAGCACGTTTTCCAACACTCCACAAGGAATGTCAACATTATGTACTACAAACATGGAGAGAGAGAGAGA
>RJWM01044763.1:0-13094 GCA_004363535.1 Dasyprocta punctata | reverse complement strand
ACTAGCCTCAATGAGGCTGTACTCAATGGTGTCTGCACCTTTTTCACGGCTGTCCCTCTAAGCACAATTCTTACCTCCTACTGCTTCATTGCCCGGGCAGTACTGAAGATCCACTCTGCAGAAGGACGGCGAAAAGCCTTCAACACATGCCTCTCCCATTTGGTAGTGGTGTTCCTCTTCTATGGCTCCACCATCTATGAGTATCTGGTTCCAGCTAAGAGCAGCAACCAGGACCAGTGTAAATTCATTTCCCTGTTCTATTCTGTGGTCGCACCCATGATGAATCCCCTCATCTACACTCTAAGAAATAAGGAAGTGAAGGGGGCTCTGAGAAGGTTGCTAGGGAAAGGAAGGGAAGTTGGCTGAGAGAGGAGGAAAACTCTTAAATTATTTATTGCCTCTCCATCTCTGCATACTTTTTCTCATTATTTCTCAGACCAGAAGAACATGAAGAGTACTAACCTAAGTGAAACCAAGCCAGGTTCGTGACAACCCTAAACTGTTGGGACATGGTTAGTGTTGAGGTATTCTATACTTATTTACCAGAAATCCTACTGTGGACTATGGACAGGAGGGCAGAAGTATGTTGTTGTAGGCTCAGTGGCTATTGATCTCATATAGACCTATGTCATAGTCTCTGATTCTGATATCCTCATGTTATTTATTATACCTTATTTTTTTTACAGAATTCTGTATTATTATAGAGAAAGCAACTGTACTTGCAGTTCCTTAAGTAATGTTACTGTAAGTGCTAAAATCAAGTTATTATTATTAAATGCATATTGTTGGGTGCAATTCAACCTGGAAATTGACCTAGGGAATGACCCAGACATGACCCTGCCAAAAAACAAAGAGTACCTTGGTCAACCTAGTGAAGAAGTGGCTACAGCCCAGAAAAACACCAAGCTCCTAGACAATCCAAGTAATGGGTTGCTAGGCAGAGGGTCTGAAATTGAAATCATCCTTCCCAGTATATAAATAAACATGCAGCAATGGTTGAGCAGTACCTTTCCTCCCATCAGGAGAGTAAGGGCTCCACCTGACCTCAGCTTTGTCTCTTTCTTTATTTTTCTCATTCTCTTATGGTCCTTCACCCCAAGAACCTCAAAAGCTGCATGGGTTGTGGCATATGGCACCCGAGCAGGGATGGAGTAAGAGATTGAGGGCGAGGGGACACTTCTCATTTGTGCACAACTAGTGGGAGAAGTGCATTGGTATAGGTCAATAGTCATCACTGGAGTGTACTGATATTGGCTTCATCAGGTGTAAAGAGTGGGGCATTGAATCTCCCTTCTTCTATAGGGCCAGTTATAAACAGGCCTGTGAGAAATCCCTTCCCTTGAAAAAAAAGTAAAAGAAAAAGGTATATTTATTATATCAGCTGTCTATGGGAAAAAGACATTCGAAAGAATCACAAATGAATAAGAAACTGTTGTTGCATGCTTGATCCCAGTATTTACATTCCTTCTTTGGATCTGGATTAGACAGGGTTTTGATAATGGTAAGCTTCTAGAGACAACCACAATAGAATTGGCTCCAGGCACTGTTTTAGAATTGAGTCCCAAACATGGAAATGATGGTGGAATGGCAGCCACCCCAATAACCTTAACTGAGCCACAAGCAGCAACTCCTGCCTTTGTGGCTCAGACAAATTTTGCTGCGTCACAGGTTGGAACTTCCACCTCTCAGGGAGTAGATCTGGTTTCTCCATCTCCCTTGAAATTGATGCTAAAAGAAGCCAGACAGGTGGGGGAGTACATAGAGGGTTTTCAACATATCTATCCAGTTACTAAACTTCCAATCCCCAGTAATCGGAAACAAATTATAATCACTCAGGTCAACAGTTCACAGCCTAAAGGAGAGAGAAAAAACAAAGCTACTTGTTTTTGTTGTGGAGGAGGGGACATTTTGCCAATAGTTGTGTTGTTGCACCTATGGGGGCACCACAGCCACTATCTGTCCCTTCAACAAAACCTTCAACTATCTGTCCAAAGTGTAGACCAAGGTATCGTTGGGCCACTCAAAGTAAATTTAAAACTGATGTGGAAGGTCTACCTGTTACAGAAGAAAAACTTCCAGCAGGGCCTACAACAGCCCTGCCAAAGAGTAGGGGTGCTATGGCTCAGACAGCTTCCCTGAGATGGCCCGGCCCTGCTCGGCATGGCAGGCTCCCAGTGGTTAGGGGGATAATGAGTGGTCATGATTTGTGGTTTGCTGATTTTTGTTCACAAAATACTCTCACAAAAGACAATTTTAAAAAACCAATACAACAGCAACTAACCTGTAAAACTTCTAAAAATTCAACATTTGGCTTTCACAAGCTAGTAATCAGCTGACTCCAGCATATCACTGTCTCACTATGGCTTTGTAGTGAATCTTGATATCTGGTAGTGTAAATTCTCAAGTGCCATTGTTTTTCAAAATTATTTACTTCAGGGGTACTTGTTTCAAATTCACAATTAATGTAACTCTACATTTACTTAGGTCTTTTTTGCTTTCTTAAGTCAATTTTAGTTTTCGATACACTGACACTACACAGCTTGCTAAATTTCTTGAGTTTGTTTCCAGAAGAATGAATTGTAAATTTACATACCTTGGAGGAAGTAGGAAAAAAGTTTAGAGCACAATTAGGTAAAAAAAAAAAAAAAAAAAAAAAAAAACCAACACAAATCTAGCTGGACCTCTACAGATTTTAAAGATTATTTAACAGGGAGAAACTGCTGCTCCTCTCACTACTTCTCACGGACCCCCAAGCAGGGGAGGGAACCAAAGAGCTCCACTGAACCTGGAGCCTGGCCCAGACAAGGGAGATGAAGAAACAGTTTTGCTTGTTTCAGCTGCAAGGGGAAATCAGTGTTATGGTTCACTCTACTCAAAATATGGTTCAAATCTCCCCAGAGTCTTGTATTGTTTAATTGGTTATTCTTCCCTTGACAAAAATTGGAAAATCTATAAAGGGTATCTAAGGGTTTTTGGTCTTCCAATACTTACTGGATTCAACAAATTAAGCAAGATCATCCTGAGATGGAATTGATCATTGAAGGAAAGGCATTTAAAGGGCTTTTAGACACAGGAGTAGATGTTTCTGTTATCATCCAATGCCATTGGCCTATGGCATGGCCTCTGGATGTGCCAACTACAGATCTACAGATGTGAGCAATGTTTCTCACCCTAATAAAAGTGCTAAATTGATTTAACCTGGAGGGATACAAAGAGTGCCTTTGCTGCCACGTGTGATTGACATGCTTTTGAGTATTTTGTCCCAGCACCAAGAGCAAAATAACCAAGACACATCCTCTAATAAACCTTTCTTATGCCACTTTTTAAAAAAAAAAAGTATGGGAAATAGCGGTGACCAGTGTGAGGACAGGGTGTCAGAACCAGAAGACAGAGCTGTTATCTATGACCAACAAGAGAGCCAGGTGTGGTGACACACACCTGCCTATAATCTCAGCATTCAGGAGGTTGAAGGATGGGTCTGTTTTTTCTTTTTTTCTTTGAGATGCAAGGAGCAGTTTGATTTCATTTTTAACTCCATAAAATCCCCTTTTTCCGCAGTCAGGGACTGTAGGTTTTAATTAATTAGTTCCAATTCTATCTCCCTACAGTGTATGTTGTGTACCCTGAATGATGGCACAACAGACAAAGGGTGGGTGCCTCTCAGAAAGAGACCATTCAGATGCCCACCTGGCTATGCCCCTTGCTGGAATTTAGATGTGACTTTGCTAAGGAGGGTGTGAGGCCTCCATTATCCCATATATTGGTCACCACAGAACCACAGGTGAGGACCCAATCAGCCACCACAACCAGTGCTTCCTAGTCTTGGTGAACAGACAGAATAGTCTGTTGCTTACATTGTCCATTCTACTAACTCACACATTCATTCAGCAGGCACTCAGAGGTTAAGCATTCCAACTTTCCTTTTCTTGGTGGTTTTAACAAACTACAGTTGATCAAGCTCTTCTCCTTCTTGAACTGAACAGGACTGACAGACTGACTAACTAGGATGCCCCCAGGGGTCTTGCTGGAATCAGGTAGGCAGACAGAGAGACAGATAGACAGATTGCATCCTTCTCCGTTTGGGGTCTGATGTGAGTCACTCAAGTGGGGAGTCAGGAATCCTCCTCCAGACCTCCAAGAGGACTTGAGAAATCTCCAAGGCATGCTTCCTCTTCAGAACTTAGACAGGTCCTTGCACCATCTGTGAGGGCCATGACCAGTGACCAAAGAGGTCAACACAGTTGGTCTTCCTAGCTGATGCACCAGATGTAACAGCAAGCAGAAACACCAAAATGACACCCAGGATTTGGAGGCAGACTTATTTATGCCAACAGACACGGACAGGGATCATTCCCAGAATATCAGGTCCTGATCTCTGGTGGTCTAAGGTTTATATGAGATAAGCAAGCAGGAAGTACAGAGATATAATGTCTTGTCTTGTCAATTGGGGATTGGTTTATACAGTGTTCATCATAGTGACCAACTCTGCATCACAGTGACCAGCTGTTTCTAAGAGACATGAGCAACTGGAACTAAAACCAGAACTATTACTGGGGCAACTAACAAACAGAAGTATACTGATGGGAGGAGGGGCATTTTCTGCTACAAAAGGATGGAAAGCAATATTCTATGCAATGGGAACCCCCAGAAAGGCAAATATAGCTATCCTATTTTTAGACAAAGTGAGACTAACCAAAACTAATCAGAAGAGGCAAAAGTCACTTCATATCAGCTATTAACATATATGTATGGAACAATGGTATATCTAACTTCATAAAACAAGTACTACTGGACCTAAAAGATTAGATAAACATCAACACAATTATAGTTGAGAACCTCAGTAAACAAAATAGAAAAATACTGTCAATGTTAGCAATAAAAGGAAAGAAAAGACCCGAATCAGTGCAATTAAAAATGTAAGAAGGTCGGGTATTATAGTGTGATCAGATGGCCCCCACTTAAGCCTCATGTAATCATGGATGGGGCTAAGTCTGGCATTTGTGGTTGGTTTATTGTCTGGCACTGGGTTTGGTGATGTGAGAGCTGCACCTGCCCAGGGGTGGAGCTGACATACAGTGTAAGGGTGGGAGGAAGGCGTGTCTTCTCTCTCTCCCCAGTTTGTACCTTGCTGTTTGGTGGCCACCATGAATGGCTGTCTCACCATGCCGCCCTGCCTTGCAGCCAGCTGAATATCGACTAAAACCTCCAAGAACTGTAAGAAATAAACCTTTGCTTCCCTAATTTTAGGTGAAAGGTGTTCTGTCTTGACAACAAGAGAGAAGTAACCAAGACACTGGGCATGGTGGCAAGCACCTGTAATCCCAGTACTTGTGAGTTTGAAGCCAGACTTGGCTACACAGTGAGTTTAAGGCCAGGCTGAATTACATAGTGACTCCATCACACACACACACTCACATGCACAATCACATACACACACATACACACATTGAAATCACAATAGATGTCACTGAAACCCAGATTATTAGCAACTGCTTCACAAACCTGTACAGCAATAAAATGGAGAATTCAGAAAAAATGGATAGATTCTTAGATACCAAAACTGACCAAGAACATGTATAAATCCCAAATAATCCAATAACAGGCAATGAAACTGAAGCAGTAATAAAAACCCTGCCAACTAAGAATATCCCAGGTCCAGATGAATTCACTGCTGAATTCTTTAAGAACTTCAGGGAAGATCTAACACCAATACTCCTCAAGCTCTTTAATGAAATTGAAAGAGAAGGAGTACTTTCAAACTCAGTCCTGGAAATTGACATTACCCTGATTTCAAAAACCATAAAAGCGTCCAACCAAAAAAGAGAACTATACACCAATCTCTTCAGTGACTTTAGATGCAAAAATCATCAAGAACATACTGTCAAAGGGCAAGGAGTCATAAAAAAGATCACACATTATGACCAAATGAGCTTCATTTTAGCGATGTAAGAATGGTTTACATGTGTATATCAGTAAATGTAATATGCCACATAAATAGAAGGACAAGAATCAGATGATTACCTTAATAGACATAGAAAAAGCATTTGACAAAATTCAACATCCATTCATGATAAAATACCTGAAGAAAATAGGAATAGAAGGTCTTTATCTCAATCTGCTGAAAACCATCTATGACAAACCCCACAGGCAACATTATATTAAGTGGAGAGAAGCTGAAGGTTTTATATTCAATTAGGAACAAGATGAGGATGCCCACTATCACCACTCTTGTTCAATATAGTTCTCAAAATATTAGCCAGAGAAATTAGGCAAAAGAAAGAATTAAAAGGACTATAGATAGGAAAGAAAGAAGTTAAATTGTTGTTATTTGCAAATGACAAAATATTCTACATAAAATGCACCAAAAACTTCACCAAAGACTCCTAGAATTAATAACCAAATTCAGTAGTGTAGCAGGATATGAAGTCAACACTCAAAAATCAATAGTGGGGGCCAGGGATTTACCTCAGTGGTTTAAGCCCCTGCCTGTCAAGCACAAGGTCATGAGTTCGATCCCTGGTTAAAAAAAAAAAAGAAAAAGAAAAAACGAAAAAAGAAAAACAGTAGCATTCCTGTACACCAATAACAAACTTCCTAAGAGAGAAATTAGGGAAACAATACCTTTAACAATAGCATTAAGAAAAATGAAATACTTAGGAATTAGCCTAACCAAGGAATTACAATATCTCTACATTGAAAACTACATTATTCTGAAAAAGGAGATTGGAGAGGACATCAAAAAAAAAAAAAATCAAACAATGCCCCCCTGTTCCTAGATAGGCAAAATCAATATAGTCAAAGTGGCCATACTTTCAAAACTGATATACAGATGTAATCCAATCTCAAAAAAAATACACAATAACATTCTTCACAGAACTAAAGAAAATAATCCTAAAATTCATATGGAACCAGAAGAGAGCCAGAATAGCAAATGCAATCCTGGGCAGTAAGAGCAAAGCAGAAGGCATCACAATCCCAAATTTGAAGTTATATTACAAAGCTGTAGTGATAAAAACAGCATGGTACTGGCACAAAAACAGACATGTGGCTCAATAGAATAGAATAAAGGATGCAGAAAAAATGCCAAATACATTTAACTGTTAGATTTTTGACAAAGGGGACAAAAATATACACTCTTGGAGGAAAGATAACCTTTCTAATAAGTAGTGCTTGGGAAAACTGACTACCCACACACAAAAGACTGAATTTAGATGTGTATCTCTCAACATGTACTAAACTAAAATCAAAACGGATCAAAACTCTAAATGTAGCTGGGCGTGGTGACGCACGCCTCTAATCCCAGCACTCTCGAGGCTGAGGTAGGTGGAGCCTTGTGAGTTCGAGGCCAGTTTGGGCTACAACATGAGCACAAGGCTGGCCTGAGCTACACAGTGTGACCCTGCCTCAAAAACTAGGGCTGGAGGGCCGGGAGTTTGGCTCAGTGGCTTAAGCACCTGCCCTGGCAGGTGCGAGGCTGTGAGTTCAATCCCCGGTGCCACAAAAAAAAAAAAAAAAAAAAAAAAAAAAACTAGGGCTGGGCGTTTGGCTCAGTGGCTTAAGTGCCTGCCTGGCAGGCATGAGATTGTGAGTTTGATCCCTGGTGCTACAAAACAAAAAAAACAAAACAAAACAAAAAAACCCTAAATGTTAAAATAAAAACACATGATCTGCTGGAAGATAACATAGGCAAAACCAGCTGAGTGTGAGAGCACATGCTTGTAATCCCAGCATTTGACAGGCTGAGACAAGAGAATTGCTGTAAATTTGAAGCCAGCCCAAAGTACAACGTGTGTTCAAGACCAGCCTAAAGAACATAATGAGACCTTGACTAATTAATTAATTAATTAAAGAGGTAAACTCTTGAGGCCATAAGCATAGGCAAAGATTTTCTGAATGGAGTCCTGGTTTCACAGAAAATACTACCGAGAATCACACAAATGGGATCTTATCAAATTGAAAAACTTTCACAGGATAAAAGGCACAACTAACAGAATGAAGAGACAACCTATAGAATGCGGGAGGCAGTTGCCAGCTATTCCTTCTGTTATAAAATAATTCTGTAAATTTAAATAAATAAATAATAAAGAACTACAGCACATGGGAGGCTGAGGCATGAGGATTGTTGTGAGTTTGAGAACAGCCTGGGCTCCAAAGTGAGTTCAAGTCCAGCCTGAACTGCATAGTGAGACCCTGTCTCAAAAAATAGGACTAGGAATCTAGCTCAGCAGCGTAAGCTCCTGCCTGGCAAGTGCAAGGTTGTGAGTTCAATCTCCGGTACTAGAACAAAACAAAACAAAAAAAATAGAGAACTAGCATCTAGAATATATAAAGAACTCAAAAATATTACATCACCCAAAATAAAGGACCCAATCAAAAATGTGCAAATGAAATGAATAGATACTTCTGAGAAGAAATACAAATGGTCAATAAATACATGAAGAAATGTTCAACATCCCTGGCCATTAGACAAATGCAAATTAAAACACTGAGATTCCATCTTACCTCAAAAGAATGGCTATCATAAAAAATCAAGTAACAAATGCTGGCAAGAACCCTTTTATATCCATGCTTCCCATTCACATATCTCTGCTGTGGTTATTTTACCCCTTATATCTACACTCAAATTTCCTTTCTTCCTAACCTAATATTTAATAAGAACATGTAGGCAAGTTCATTTGCTTTTCAATTCTAGTCAAAGAGGACACCTTGATCTGGTTGTATTTAAATCCTCCTACCTAAAAGTCTCCCACCAGTTTTGCTACTAGCATTTGGATATGCCAGTGTGGTTGGTGGATTGTGGAACGCTCT
Source organism: Dasyprocta punctata (assembly GCA_004363535.1). Taxonomy (NCBI): domain Eukaryota; kingdom Metazoa; phylum Chordata; class Mammalia; order Rodentia; family Dasyproctidae; genus Dasyprocta; species Dasyprocta punctata. The sequence goes on along the minus strand of RJWM01044763.1, from coordinate 4,286 downwards.
AAGATTTCTTAAACAAGTTTAAGAATCCAAGAAAGATCACCCATCTGTAAAGCATCCCTTCTGCCTCAAGATCTAGTCTTTCAGCCTTCAGTTCCTAGAGCTTAGCAGTTGGTCAAGCACACAGTGACTCACTTCTAGGAACTTGTGCCTTGGAATCAGAATGCCAATATACAATCCCATCCATTGCTACAGAAGCTTGCTATTGTCACTGTTTTCCACTTGTGCTTTCTGCTTTTGCTCTTCTACCTGCCATGAACAGTTTCTCCTCTGTGATGCCCTTCTGCCATGCAGCCTGCCTTGGAGCCAGCCAATTATGGACTGAAACTTCTACAAACTGTGAACTAAAATAAACCTTTCCTCCTTTAACTCTGGGGATTGACTATTTTGTCTGAGCAATGAAAAAACTTAACTAAAGACACTGATCAAAACATGATCTGCTGCCTTTTTTTTTTTTTTTTTTTTTTGGCACTGGGGATCAAACTCACAACCTCACGCCTGCCAGGCAGGTGCTTAAGTCACTGAACCAAACTCCTGGCCCTAGTTTTTTGAGACAGGGTCGCACTATGTAGCTCAGGCTGGCCTTGTGCTCATGTTGTAGCCCAAACTGGCTTCAAACTCACAGTGCTCCTCCTACCTCAGCCTCCTGAGTGCTGGGATTAAAGGCATATGCTTGCTTTTTTTTTTTTTTTCAATTTATTTCGTAGCAATATTTAAGTAAGTTTCCAGGAGGCTGACACAGGAGAATCTCTGAGTTCAAGGCCAGCCTGGGCTACATAGTGAGTCCAGGCCTGTCTCAAAAATAAAAAAAAAATTTCCAGTGCAGAACCCTCAACCTACTGGCACAGATCCTTCGTCCCGCTGGCACAGCCTTCCTAGCTTCCACTGCTGACCTCTGGGCCTTCCCAGCACAGATCTGTGAAACATACTTACATGAGACATTGTCATGGGCTCTAGGCCTGAAGTTGGACTCATGGGGGGCATTGTCACAGGCTACGGGTCTTCAGTTGGACTCATACAGAATATTGCCATGGGACCCAGGCCCTCACCTGGATTCTTTGGGGTCTTTAGTGTGTGGATGGATTTCCTGCACTTTCTGTGTTTGACTCTTTGGGTGACTATTATAAAATAATTCTGTAAATTTAAATAAATAAATAATAAAAAACAAAACACATCCAACTTTCCAGACAGTGGTGTCATTTTAAGCTAGATTTAGTAAGATGACAGTGACCTTGTCACCGCATGAGTGTGTGTCATCTCACCAGCAATTCCCTCCTGATCCAGGTTTGTTCTTGTCCAGTGTCTCTTCTTGGAATTGACCCTTATTTTTATTACCAGTTTTCATCTGAATCCATTAGAGAAGGGAATCATTTTTCTTCTGTTTCTTGACCAGGAATTATTTATCCTGACAATCTTGTGAGAAGAACAGTGAGGGATGGTTAAGTGCACATACCATGGTTGGCAGAGCCATAGTCTGCTTATCAGCTCTCCTGCTTTTTCCTCCTAATTGCTCCCTCTAGCAAGGGTTTAAGTCTTTCTAGTCAGGATTTGCCAGAAAGCTTACCAAAGCTTTATCCTATCCTTCCCCTTCCTGCCATCCCCAACTCTCTACATGGGGATCTCAACAGACCAGGCTTGGCTACCTACTCCATAATGCCAATCAAGGAGATGGGCAGTGATGAAGGGTAGGAAAGCATCTTTGCAATGGCAAGCAGAGACACCCAGGATTTGGAGGCATACTTATTTTATGTTGAAGGGCACTGATTGGGATCATTCCCAAAATATCAGACTCCGAAGGCTCAGAGAGGGAGGTTTTTGTGGGGTCTGCAAGAGGAAGTAAAAAGGCAGAGTACTTGGCTGTCTTTGATTGGTTCTTACAATATGCATCATAGTGACCAGCTATGTATCACAGCTATGTATCAGCCATTTCTAAGAAACAGAAGCAACTGGAACTACAACAGGAGATGTCACTTGGGCAACTGAAGTATACTGACTGAAGTAGGTGCATTTTCTACCACATCTTCAGTTAGCATAACCCTTCTGGGGGGACAGATAAAAAGTGTCAAGTTCTGTTTTTGAGATGCTGACAGAAATTTGAGGATTTTATAGAAAATGGGAACAAAGGCAAGGTTGGAAAGTGTATAGCTGGAGAGTTTGCATAGCTCGCTCCTTGGTAATCCTGGTGAAATCCTGGTCTGATCGGTATCTCAGGACAAGTTCTGTGAGGTCGCAAGAGAGCAATCATCACCTGAGGGAGCAATTCAGTTTCCATCACAAGATGATGGTTTCTGCTTTAGAGTACAGCCTAGTTTTTCATCATGGGGTAACTGTTCCCTTTGAGGGGTGACTACATCATGATGTGATTTGCTTGGATTTGCTTTTCTTAAAACTCAAGGTGATTACTTTTTTTTTTTCCAGTTTTTTGAGTCAGGATCTCCCTGTGTAGTCTCAGCTGATCTTGAACTCACTCTGTAGTCCAGGCTGGCCTTGAACTCATGGCCTCTGCTCAGTCTCCCAAGTGCTGGGATTACAAGTGTGCTCCACAATACTTGACTTTAGGAAAATGTCTGAATATTTGTAGGCATCACTCCAGGGAGTCTGCAGGTGGACATTATAAAAGCTGGTAATTAGATATCCCTGCAAATACTAAAAACTAGTTACTTTTATCTTGGTGTCCTCAGTTTCGAAGGGACAGAAGATAGGCTAGGTAAATTTAGGGCCAATAAACCCTATAACAAAGACATTCCTCAAGTGATTAATATACCTAATTGTAGAGTTGAGCAGGGATCTGATCCAAAGTTTTAAGGTAATAAGGGAGAAAAAAAAAAAGAAACACAAATATACCAAGTTTTATCCTGCTTTTAGATACCTATTGGGTATCTGCAGACCTAACCTCTAAGTCCCTGGTTTTTTTTTTTAAGAGAAAAAACCCAAGAAGGCAGAATAAAGCAAATTAAAACACAGCAGTGAAAGTGGTACAGAACTTCAAAATAGGACAATAGGAAATCAGCAATGGCTATCATAATACATCTTGCTATTTTCACAATAGTTGTCCATACCATCAGACATAGCAAAATCAAACAAAACAAAACAGAATAAAACCAATCAAATCATAACATTGAATAAAATAAAATAATAAATTGGAACAAAACAAAACAGTGAGAACAATACTGCACATTGTTATCATCAAAATAGTTGCTCAGGTTACCAGATGCAGGAATAAAACAAAACAGTAAAATATAACAAAACATTGGATTTCAAAAACAAGACAGGAGGAAATCCCCCACAGTTGACACGATGCACACTGCCATCCTGTAGGTAGCTGCCTGGACCACCAGCCCCAGGCCTGCCGAGTCAACCAAACAATACAAGCATCGAGCTATTCGCTTCCCCTCAATTGCTGTCATCTCACCCTGAGTCCTCCAATTCATGGTGTGTGTGTGTGGTGCGGTGCTCTACTGATTTTTCAGCCCACACACCAGCTGGCTCATGGGAAGGCATAGTTTTTCTTCTGGCTGGGGTTCTTTCCCATCAGCACGGTGGCGTTTCTCTAAATCCCTGTTATAGCATTATCAATTTCTAACTTATGTTTCTTGTCTTTGATAGTATACTCCATGAGGACCTAAAGTTTTGCTTATTCCCACAATTCTAATGTCTAGGCCTTGAGTATTCTTCCCTGGTTGGGAGAGATGGAGATGGGTAGTCCCACGTGCTGATTGTTTATGGAAAGAATGAATCAGGCCCTGATGAAAGTTTAGTGGGCAAAGGTGTTATTAATATGTCCCTAGACCAAGGACAATTTTGTTGTCTCTCCCCCACCATTCTTGACACTGGGCAATGTCTGGAGACAATTTCATTACAACTGGAGGAGGATGATACCGACGGCTAGTGGGTGAAGCCCAGGGATGCAGCTAAACCTGCACAAGATGCCTTCCAGCCCTAATTTAGAGAACTGGCTGGCCCAAAATGTCAGTGTTAGGTGTGATGACACTCAAATGTAATTTAGCCACTCAAAAAACTGAGACATGAGGATCACAAGTTTAAGCCCAAACCAGACAACTTAGTGATACCCAGTCTCAAATTTTTATTTTTCTCTTTTTTTAAAATTTTATTTCAAAGATAGTGAAATGCAACAAAAGATAACAGAACAATCAAAACAAAGCAGTAGAACTGGCATAGAACTTCAGAGAGAGATACTATGAAAACAATAGCTACTATATTGTATCTTGTTACTTTCAGAATAGTTGACCATTCCATCAGGCATAGCAAAAACAAACCAAAAACAAAAC
>RJWM01044762.1:0-13123 GCA_004363535.1 Dasyprocta punctata | reverse complement strand
TATAAGAATAAAACTTTATTAAAGAGTATAGATAAAGTTTTATTTTTTTATTTTTTTATCTTTTTTTAATATTTTATTAATAATAAAAGCAAGGCAGAAGAGAATCCCCCATACTTGCTACATTGCCCATTGTAAAGAGATGCTTGGGTTGCTGACCAGAGGTCTGGCCAAATCTACAAAACAAAAGTTGGTTGATGTTCCTTGGTTACTATCAATCCAGCCAGACCTCCGAAACAGCAGGTTGCTCACGGGGGTGGGGTGGGGGGGTGAGGGGAGTGTTGTCCCTCGTGCCTCTCGGGCGGGCGGGGGCCCCTCACGGGGCCCTTCTCATTCTCCTCCAAGGTCCTGGGCTCAGGACCCAGGAAGGCAGTCCATATTGAGTCCTGATCGGTGACTGCACCGCTCGGGCCGGGTGGGGGCCCCTCGCGGGGCCCTTCTAGTTCTCCTCCAAGGTCCTGGGCTCAGGACCCCGGAAGGCAGTCCATACTGAGTCCTGATTTCTTGATCCTGATTACAACTCCGTAGTTTCTTGAATCTTCTGAGTTGGATTTTGTTTATCAACAGGATCTTGAGGAATACAGGATATGGAATAGTAATAAGAAGAAAAAAAGTCTAACTTTGGGTTAGATCCTCAAGAAAATTAGCAAAAGAGTACAATTTTAAATACAAAATTGCAAAACATTTTGGACACAGATTAATTTATGAAGCAACTAAAAATAATAGTACTAAGGAAAGTGGTACAAATTAATTTTGTTACAAAATATAAGGGTAGATTTTAAATAGGAACACATAATAACAATCTATGAAATGGACTTAATAACAGAATTGAAGAATTATAAGAAAATGTTTTTAATGAGAATCATAAAAAAGACAATAAAATCCAACATTTAGATAATTAAAAATCTGATTATATAGGACAAAAATGCATCCAAAACAACATTAGAATAAAAATACTTCAATGAAATGATATGATCCTACAATTCAGAAGATCTTACTGTTTATTGGTAGGGAGAGAGAGAGATCAGTCCAAAAAGGAGATATAAAGAATAAATGTTTCAGGAAGTTTGAAAATGAAAGTTCCCAACAAAATCAAACAGAAAACTTGTAAAAATCATGTTAAATCCAGTAATTATTTATGTCATGCTTTGATATAATGTTTATGTTTCTTCTGTTTGCTCACTGAACTTCTTGAATTTTTGTTTTTGGTACCAGGAATTATACTCATGACCTCATGCTTGCCAGGCAGGCACTTAAGCTGCTGAGTTAAATCCCTGGCCCTTACTTCTTGAATCTTTAGTATAGCATTTTCATCAAATTTGGAAAATTTGTGACCATTATTTCAGCGAGTATTTTTTCTTTTCCCTTTTTTTCCAGAAATACTGAAAAAATCCATATATGTTAGGCTGTATGATATTAATCCACTGTTCATTGAGGCTCCAATTTTTATCTTTTTTCTGTATTTAGTTTTGGTAGTTTTAATTGCTATTTTCAAAGCACCTCTGTCTTTTCTTCTGTTATGTCAAATCTGCATAAACTCTTCACTTTAGGGTTTTTTCTTTATCTTTAGAGTTCTGATTTGAATCTTTTTATTTCATTCACTTTTCTTAGCATTATTATGCTTTTCTCTCTTGAAAATACAGAGAAACTTTAATATATCTGCTCCAATTTTCTTATTTGTTTCTATTACTTGTGTAATTATGGATCCATTTCTATCGACTTGTTTCCTCTTAGTACTTGGTGAATATTTTCTTACCTCTGTATATGCACTGTAACTTTCTGTTGCATGTTGAATATTGCCTATCTCTCGTGTTGAATATTTCCTTATTATATGTGTATGTATGTATGTCCGTGTTTATTAAACATTATTCGGCATTTGATTACTGTACAGTCTATTCAACATTTCGGAACTTGTTCTGAAACTCAGTAAGTTATGAGGGAACAATTTTATCCTTTCAAGTTTTATCTTTAGGTTTTGCTATAGCAGGTCCTGGCCAACACTTGCTTAAGGCTAATTTGGTTCCATTGTTGAGGCAATGATTCTTTGAGAACTCTTATTGGTGTCCCATTTGTGGGGAGACTTTCCACTCTGGTTGGTGGGAGCACAAACTTTATTTGGGCTCAATGCAATCTCTGGGGATTGTTCTATTTATTCCTGTCCAGTATTTCCTCCTTCAGCCTTGTAGTATTATGCTGTACACAGGTGCAGATCAACACTTTCTCAGAAACTTGATGGGGCAATTCAGTGAATCACCAGGGCTCTTTCTGTGCAATTTCTCCATGGTGCTTTGTCCTACAAATTTCATCCATCTGGGATTTCTTGATCTTTAGACAATGTTTATGCAGCATGTCAGCCTTGACCTGAGAAAGACCTTCTCAAGAAACATGCTACCCTCAGCAAACAGAACTGATGGCAGTAAAGCAATTTAGGACTCACATACAACCTTCCAGATGCCAGAATGTCCAGCAGTGTCTACACATCTGCACTGATTGTCCTTGGAACTTGGACCGCATACGTTCCATCTAGATTCCTTGAGATTATAAAGCCTATTAAATCCCCTCCTCCAGACCACCTGCTGTTACCACTCCAGTTTGAGCCTGCCTGTACCTAAATGGAATTAATTCTAGCCTCTTCCTCACCTGAGCCTGTCTTTGGTGTTTCCTTGTGTGCCGCCTGTAACACATCTCAGCAAGACTTCTGGGTTCCTCTTCTAATACTGTTCAGAATCTTACTCTACTCTAAGACCCTAATAGAGTTCAACTCCCTTGTTACCCTTCTTTTATCTCTCAAGAATCATTTTACTTTAATGTCTGTCATTCAGTGTCTGAAAACCACTGTTTTATATATTTTGTCTGGTTTCTAGTTGTTTAATGTGGAGTTAAATCCTTACTTCTGTTACCACATAATGAAGCAGAGTTCTGATGCTAAAATCAGACAAACTTGAATTCAAGAGAAAAAAATTAGAGATTCTTTTAGTCATTTTAATCTATAATAAAATATAATTTTTAAATAATTTTCCACAAAATTAATTCATTTTTCTATCGGATGTCTATTGTGTGTCAGGCAGTTTTCTATTACTGACTTATTTTAAGTCAGTATTCTTCTCTCAAAGAGCTACTAGTAGAGATGTAAATAATATTAATAAATAACTCAGAATAAGATGATCAATATTGAATGCTACAGAAAGATGTAAAATACACTGCAATAATAATGAGTGTCTATCATACCAAGGATTTCATGGATTAAGTTGCTAGTCATACACAAAGCAGCATGAACATGTTATAAAGTGAAAATATCTGGTGTAATACCCTAGTGTATGAATGAGGTTGTTGGGAATATTTTATCAAGAAAGCAGTAATTTAATGAAGTTACTTATTTTCTAAAAGTCATTTAACTTTTATGTCAGAATTAAGAATAGAATCAAGGAAATCATTTGAAAGCTGTCTTCAGTAATCCAGGCAAGAGATAACTGGTATTGATTAGAATGCTATAAGTAAATAGGGTGGGCAGTAGATAGATTTGATATTTGTGTTGGGGTAGAATTAACTAGAATTGCTGTTAGATAATGAATTTGACACAGACTCAAGAAAATCTATGACTTTGACATGTTTCATTATGAATTAAGAATAAAAGCATATCAAGTAATTACTGAAAAAATAGAAAATGGCCAATAAAATAAATATAAGAATATATAAGAAACCAATACAAAAAAAAAAAGAAGCTTGAAGAAGCATACATTGATTAGTCCAAGAGTAATTAACTGGAAATACCGACAAATGCATAAATCATAATAGAAAACAAAACTTTTAAAAAGTTATGTTAGTATATAGAAAGATGGAAATCCATTTATTGTAACATTATAATAAGAAAAGCTGATTTAAACATATGTATTTCTAGGAACATATAAATTATGACACAAAAGGAAGGAAAAAGAGAAAGTTGAAAAACAATAATCCTTTAACTGCTATTTTCCAATTTCTCTTATGACACCAAGTCAAATATAACTTCCAAGTGATTTAAATTATTCCAGGGCATATAAAAGAATACTCTCCATAATGTAAATGAAATCAACAAAACTGTAAAACAATAGCTTAGCAAGAATGAAAATAGGTAAAATTTCAGTCTAATGTCTCATAGAATAAATATAGGTATAGGCATAGAGGTTGTTGTAGTCAGGGGTTACAGGAAAACAACTACATACAGGACACAGAATTTGTAATACTGTTTTATAATAATCACCCAAAGTTAAACACAAGATGGTGCAGGAAAATCCTTCCACAGTACTAAGACCCAGGATAGCCGAGGGCCTGGATCCCACAGCAATATCATGCAAGGGTCCCACTAGAGACCCAAATGCATGACAATGTCTCCCACAGTACCAACTGGGAATCTAAGAGCCCCCAATAAGGGCTCACACCAGTTTATTTACGGTTCTGTGCTGGGAAGGCCACAGGTCAGCGGTGGAACCAGAAAGTCTATGCCAGCAGGGTGAAGGAGCTGTGCAGAGGGTTGAGGGTTCTACGTAGGAGCCGAGAAGTCACGCTCAAAAGAAGAAGCAGGGCTGCCCTGAAGAGCACCACAGCCATCCCCAACGGCGACGAGGTCCCGCACTCCTCCGATGATGGAGAACAGTTGAGCACAGGTCAGGAAGCCCAGCATGACCAGATTCTCCAGCACACAGCCTCCCCTCCGGAGCCAGGAAGCGATGCACGGTGTGAGGAGCAGAGCTCTCGCAACATGAACCACAGCCACTCTCACCGATGAGGTCCCGAGCTCCTCCGACGATAATGGCCGAATCCACATTGGAGAAGCCAGCGTGACAAGCACCTCCAGGAGAACCAGCGGCTCCAACAGCAACTCTCGAAAGAACCCACAACGCCCGGCTCTTCTTCTCCACATCCCTATTTATGCTGGCACCTTTCTTCAGGTGGAGCATCTTTAACTCAACACCAGCTGAACCAATTCAACTGGTGTCAAGTTGACCACCAGTTTGTAATCCATAACAGAGGTTGTACACATATACAGGTGATGTAGATATGGATGATATTGATTTAGAAATACATGGATGTAGATAATATAGACATAGACATAGGTATTGATAGAGGTGACCTAAATGAAATATTAGCAAATAGAATCCAAAAATACATGGAAAATCTTATAAATCCATCATTGACAAGGAATCATTACAACAATGCTAGTTATTAGGCTAGCTATTGCTATAACTTATTATTATGATAATGAGCAAAGGAGGAAACATTACTGTCATAGTTTGAATATTGGGTCTCTTTTGAATTCCTTAGTTGACACCTCACATTCACTATGAAATTTTTAAAAATTAGTTCTTCGGGGAATTAACTAAGTAATGAAGACTCCATCTCCATGAATGGGACTAATGACTTTATAAAAGAGATTCAAGGACTCTTTCTTGTCTCCCACTATGCCACGAGATGAAATAGCATCAGGTTGCCACCATTAAAGCAAAGAGTAAGGTCTTTTCAGACATAAGGCTTGCTGATGTCCTGATCTTGAACATCCTTCCTCTAGAGCTGTGAGCAATAAATTTTTGCTACTTGTAAGTTACCCAGGCTAAGGTATTTTGTTATAGCAGCAGGAATGGACTAAGACCATGATCATCCTCATAGATTCTTCAAGAAGTGTTTGGTTACTCTCAATATCTCTATCTGATTTATGTGATTTATCTGATGTAGATATAGATGTAGTATAGATAAATGTAGATATAGAGGTGATGCCTATATAAATGATATTGATGTAGATATCAAACAAAATAAGAAGACCTTAATAGGATAAAATTATATGGTCTCTATCATATATAATGGTCTTGCTTATTCAATCTAATTCTAAATCTAAGTCTTAAAAAATCTTAACTGTGTATCTAGGAAGGCCAATTTTCAGAAACGTGATCAAATAAATTTAAGAAATTCTCAAATTAAAGTGTACTCAAAATTCATAAAATATAAAGGTCACTAAAAACTTGGAAATACTGTATAAAAGAAATTGTCTAAGTTTATTTCATGGATTTTTTAAAAGATCTAAGGTGTTTTCTCAGCACCCTTGTTAATATACTTTGGAAGACTTTTCTTTGTTAGGTTTAAAGTTAAGTACTGGAAAAAATCTCAATCATTGCCATGCCAGCCACTACTACTAGACAAAACAACACAATACAGTGGCTCCACGTTAAACAGAAAGAGTTGATGTAGTTATTTTTTGTAGATAATATATAATCCTCTGTGAAATTTTTGAGAGAACTGACTTAGAATGAAGGCAAATAATAGTCCATAAAGATGGACAACAATAAAATCAGTGTCAAAGACATACAATAACTTACTTTATAAAGTAATTAGAAAATAAATAATTTATAATATTAAAAATATTAAATTATCTCTATTATAATAAACTTTAAGAAATATATAGAACTAGTTTGCAGAAATCTCTAAAATTACCAAGGACATTGAAAAAGACAAAACAAAAAGAAGATAAAAAGACAGTTTTTGTCTCCAACACTAAATGTTTAAAAGTGTTAATTCTCCCTAAAGTAATTTATAAGTGCATTAAATCCCAATCAAAGCACCAGTAGAATTTTTCTTAATTTATTAAATGATTCTAAAATTTAAAACTTTAAATAGGGGAGAATATCTAAAAAACTCTGATGAAAAAGAAAAGTAAAGAAACGTGTATTTTACATAGTAGACTATATCTTGAACAGCAGTAATAAAAATAACTGTACAGTTTAGGATAGACAATATTCATAAAAAAAGGCCAGAGAAACCATGAGGTCTTACATGAAGATTTAGTCTAATAAAATTAAAATCCAAAGTCAGGATGGGGTGGGGTTCATTATGTAAAAAAGTGATGATATCATGATGAAGTATCATTTGGGAAAAATAAAAGCATTCAAAAGAAATCCTGGGTGGATCAAATATTTCAATGTAGAAAATGTAATCCTAAAATTATGAGAATAAAACACAAATCAAAATTTGTATAAGATCTTGTCGGATTCTGTTGTAGTCAGGGGATTGTAAGGAGATCAAGACAATACATGACACAGAATTAATATTTACAGTATTATTTTATGATAGTTAACCAGAGTCAAATACAAGAAATGCAGAAAATCTATCCACACACTAAAGGACTAGAAAATCCAGTCAAGGGCTTGGATCTCCTGACAATAACCTGCAAAATCAGTTCAGTTGAAGACCTAGAGTCTATGACAATGCCTCCCATGAATCCAACTGGAGGCCTAAAGCCCATGACAATGACTTATGCAAGTCTATTGCATAGATCTGTGTTGGGAAGGCCCAAGGTCATCAGTGGAAGATAGAAAGTCTATGCCAGTGGGGTGAAGGATCTGTGCCAGTAGGTTGAAGGTTCTGCACTGGAGCCAAGAAGCGATGCTCAAAATGAAGACCAGGGCTCCCTGAAAAGTACCACAGCCATCCTCAGTGACAATGAGGTCCCCAGCTCCTCCCATAATAAGAACAATCGAGTTCACGTCAGGAAGCCAGTATAAAAAAACTCCTGGAGATTGAAGTGCACGTAACTTTCTCTCCAAAGACAGGAAGCAATGCTCAAAGTAAGGACCAAAGCTCCCCCAAAGTGAACCACATTCATTCTCAATGACCAGATTCTGAGCTCCTCCAATGATAACAGCCAAGTTCATATCAGGGAGGCCAGCATGATAACCTCCTCCAGGAGAACCAACAGCCCTAAACAACAACAATACTTAGGAGATCCTACAGTGCTACTATTCCTCTCCAGGTCTCCTTTTTATTCTGGTAACTTTCCTCAGGTGGGCCATCTACACTCAGCACCATGCTGATTCAGTTCAGCTGGTGTTTAAACTGACCACCAGTTTTTAATTCACAACAGATTCCCTTCTAAATTACTAAGCATGATGCAAGAGAAATTGGGAGGAGAGAGAAAAGAGGGAATAAGAAAAAGAAGGAAGGAAGGAAGGAAAAAAAAGAAAGGAAGGGAGGGAGGGAGAAAAGAGAGAAAGAAAGAAAGAAAGAAAGAAAGAAAGAAAGAAAGAAAGAAAGAAAGAAAGAAAAACAAAGAAAGAAAAGGAAAGAGAGGAATGAAGGAAAGGAAAGAGAGAGGATAATGATAAAGGAAAATATTTAAACATTGAAAAGAAATCACCAACAGAGAGAAAAGACAATCCAGAGTGGGAAAAAATCTTAGCCAGTTGTTCTTGAGACAAAGGACTAATATCTAGAACATATGAAGAATTGAAAAAATATCAGACTCCCCAAATGGAAAGACCCAACTCAAAAATGTGCATCTGAAATGAATAGATACTTCTCAGAAGTACAACAGCAAATAAATACATGAAAAAATGTTCAACATTACTTATCATTTGAAAGATGCAAATTAAAACAACACTGAGATTCCATCTCACTCCAGAAAGAATGTCTACCTATTAACAAATCAATCAATAGCAAATGTTGTTGGGGCTGTGGGTAACAAGAAACACTTTGCCACAGTTGATGGGAGTGTAAACTGGTGCAACCAGTGTGGAAAACAGTGTGGAGATTTGTCACAAAACTAGGACTAGAGAGGTTCTATTTGATGTAGTTATTCCCCTTCTTGGTATCTTCCCAAAAGAATTAAAAGCATCATATCATAGTGATATATGTGCACCCATATTTATAGCAGCACAGTTTGTGATAGCTAAATCTTGGAAACAACCCAAATGCCCATCAACTGACAAATGGATAAAAAAAAAATGTGGATTTTTTTATACAATGGAGCACTGCTCCACCATAAAGAAGGATAAACTTAAGACATTTATAGCTAAATGGATTGATCCTGAGACCATACTCTTAAGTGAAATAAATTGAACACATATATGTAAATGTCACATTGTCTCTCTAGCGTCAGAAACTGAAAGTGTAAATAAGAACTAAAATGTATTAATAGATACTGTGAAACAGGAAAGAATTGTTCAAAGGGAAAGGGAACAGGTGGATAGAAGGGAAAAGAAAAAAATGAGAAAAAAGGATAAAATGGAAACAAAACTTGGGAAATAAGGAGGGAAAGAGGGGTCAAAGAGAGGGGAGAAGAATGTGAAAAGAAGAGCAACTAAGATATACCATGTATAAGTAAAAATTTCCTATGATGACCATGATCATTATGCTTATCTAAATTGTACCCTTAAACTTAATTATATATAAAAAAACTATGATCAAGTAAGAACTCTTATTTGCAAAAATAGAATGAATGCACTTAAATATAATCTCAGGAACCAGAAAATCTATTTGTAACTTATGTGATAGATGGAGAATTAATTTCCTAATCTAACAGATTAAAAATACAAGTCAGTACATATATTATGTGATATAAAAAATAGCAGAGGATTAGGAAAAAAATTTCAGAAAGTGAAAGAATAGTCAATTACTGAAAGAAAATCATAATTTTTAGTAACCAAAAAAGTGAAAAATAGCATGAATATTTTGAATAGTGAAATACATGATATAACTCAATAAGATTCTGTAAACTTAGGTGTACTCTTAAGTAAAACAAATATTTTAGCACTTTCTTAAAAACAGTATTTGAAATATTTACCAAAATACAAACTATATGATTAGAGTAGCAACTTGACTGCTATGGATAAAACCAAGAAAACAATGCCACAAGTACACTTCTACATGAGGATAGTGCATTGTTTCATTTTAGTCTGTTTTGTTGGTTTTTCTATCTGTGCTCTGATCTTTTTAATCAAAGAATTCAAGAAATTTCTCTCTTTCTTCATGTTTTTTCTATTAAAAACATTAAAAAAACCAAATTGTATATCATTATGACTGATGGTATAAATACTGATGTTTGGTTTCTTAAAAAACAGATTAGGAAGCCTTATATACAGCCGATTTACATAGAACTACGTATTCTCTTTGTGTGGGTAATACTGGTGCAAAGAATTATGTCTGGAAGCATATTCATGTGAGTTTTCACTTTTACTCTGAACTGTGAATTTTGAGTGATTTTTTAATTTCTCTTTGTATGTTTGTTTGCTTATTTATTTTGACATTACTATGAATTGCTTTTATAATTAGTAAAATAGTGGAGTACTTAAATTTATTATAAAAGAGATGTATCAAAATAACTCCATTTTTCAGTAGAGTAGACAGAAAATAATGATGAAAATGGGCTTTATATTTAGAAATTCAGAGGCTAGGAAGGAATTCTAAAATAGTTTTGGAAGAATAGTGAGAGAAGAAACCAGATTGTAAGATTTTAAGGAAAAAAATTAGCAGAGAGGAGGTAGAAGAGAGAAATTTAGAAATCATCAGACTAATTTTACATTCCTTCTATTCCATGACCTCTTTTGCTTAACTGGTTTCTCATCTCTTTTCTGCATTTTGTTTTTTTTGGCATTTCACTATTAATGTTCTCTGCTTCCTTACTTCAAAGATGGTATCTTGTGGTATAATATTGTTTCCTATATCTTTGCTCACATTTTGATAAATGTTGTATACTACTTCTTCACAAAGAACAGACATACAGAATGTTTATGTTGAACAGACAATATTGGGTAGAAACATCACACATTGGAGGGTGAAATATACTCATGTCAGTGTTACTTTGCTGTCTTTTTTCAAAACCCAATTCATTGGCACTTCATGTTATTCTTTTTATTTGTTTTTGCCAAATTCCTTCACTGATTTCTCTGTGATCTGCATCCTTTTATACAGTTTTTATGCCTACCTGTGCTGGTTCCATTCATTGACTCTTTTTATGCTCTAATTTTTTTTTATTCATGCTGGGGATCAAACCCAGGGGCTTAACCATGCTAGGCTAGCATTCTAATGTTTTCATTCTTTTTTTCCCCCCTTTTCTGTATCATAATAAAAGTAAGGGTCTAGATTTGTTCTTTTGCATACAAAGGGCATTAAGTAGAACGTTGTGGTTAGTTACAATGTGCAATAAGCACAGCTCATCAGAAGAATTGCAAAATAAAAGGTCATCTGAAGAAAGAAAATCATACTTTTAATACCATCTGATAAATAAGGCACAAACTGCAAATTTAGTCAAGTAATGAATAAACTGTATCTAGACTTTCAGTTAAAAAAATGTTAGCATGATCATTTGGGGAAGGATGTAACTGTGTTATGTAGGAATTAGTTCCTATTTACAATAAACTATAGTTTATTATCTCCTTATCCCTTATTCCTTCCAAGTCCTGTTGAATTTCCCTCCAGTGCTTATTTGACTCAGTTCACTTCATTCCTGCTCAGTTCACATCGCCATGCACTGGGTCTATAGCAGAAGCCTCCCAACAGCTCCCCGAATGTTTCATCTGGATTAATTCATTCTATACACAGCAGCCAGAACTGTCTTTAAACTGTTAATACAATCATAGCAATTCTCTGATTAAAACTCTTAACATGACTTCTACTATTACTTGGGGGAAAAGTTAAATTGCTAATAAGGGCTGGGCTGGCTTCCATAACTTTCTCTCAATGCTGCACCCTCACTGATTTACCCCCAGACTTGGTCTTCTTGTAGTGGCAGAATGGGGCAAGTACATTCCACTTTGAGATGATTGTTCTACCTAGATTTCTCTTTTTCCCATTCTTTACCATGAATGAACACTCCTGACTCTAGTTTAAACTGTTCCCTAGTCCTTAGACCTGTGGTTGGTGCTGCAGGTTTTCTTCTTCAATGCCCCTTTCAGACTGCTCTAGTGTAGCCACCTGAACTGAGGGACTGGAAAGCACAAAATCGTGTTTCTCAAGGTTATTGAGGTTGAGAGTGTGATTCATGGTTACTAAAAAGAGGCTGTTGTGGACAACTTGAGTTTAGAACTAAGTGCAGAGAAAAGCAGAATAGTAGGCATTCACCTTTAAGATGCAAATGTTAGCTGACAGGATGTGGTTCACCAGTGATACTCTGATTCACTGTGCACCTCTCTTGGTCAAATTCTGGGGTGTGGCTTTGAGTGACATTCATGGCATTTTATCATATGGTCTGTGGCTTCACTGCTTATTATGAAACCAATTTCATACTTGACATTGACTTTTTTCTGCTTATGCTCCCTAGCACAGAATCTGCTCCATGAAACTGAAGCTTGATTGGTACCTGGCCTCTCTCCACAATCTAAGTCAAGACTTTTGTCCTAGCCTGTTAATATACTAGACATTTATCTGAGAGTACTTGCTTTAACGTGCAATTATATATTTACCTATGTGATTGTATTTTGTCATCATTAGGTTATCAGCTTTATGAGAATTCAGTAGGTGCTTCATCATACATAGCTACTGAAATGGGTATACAAAGCAAAATGTCTCCAAATATTGCACTTCTGTATTTGTTACCTGAGTACCTGTTTTCCTTAGGCTCTAGAACTGTAGATCTAATAGTTTTTTGGATGTAGCTAATATTAGTGAACTTCTTTATTATTCATTTTGCATCTGTCCAAGTCATTTTATATTATTTCATTATAGCAATGCATACTGTATGGTAAGTTCTTTCATCAATACAACCTCATTGCTGTCACTCAGTGTTATGGTTTGAGTTTAAATGTCCACCCAAAGCCTCATGCAGGCATGGCAGGGCAGGCCTTTTGAAGGCAACTGAGGCTAGCATTTCTTATTGGTTTGTTATCTAGAGCTGGCACTGGCAATGCCCAGGGGCAAGTAACTGGCATACAGTATAAGGGAGGGAAGGAGGTGTGCTTTCCCCTTTTCCCCCTTTTTCTCCTTTTGTCCTTTCTTGTCATTTGTGGCAGCCATGCATGTTTGTCCCTTAGCCATACCACTTTGCCTTGGAGCCAGCTGAGCATGGACTGAAACCTCCATCAGTTATAAGCAAAGAAACATTTCCTTTCTTTATTTTGGGTGTTGGGTATTTTGTCCCAGCAATGAGAGAAAAGTGACCCAGACACCCAAGTTAAACTAAATTTCTTCAACATTTACTCTTGGCTGTAAAAGAATGTGTACTGAGGAGAAAATGTTTTAGCTTAAAAAGTCAGGTATGAAATTTGTATAATTACAGTAATATGTTCTGATGCAATGTCTTTGCAAAGTCTTCTTTGAATTTTCTGATATTCCACTAAAAGGAGAGAGGCAAAGGTTATTGACATGAAAGGACTGAATTATTATCAAA
>RJWM01044761.1:0-13124 GCA_004363535.1 Dasyprocta punctata | reverse complement strand
AAAAAAAAAAAAAAAAAAAAAAAAAAAAAAAAAAAAAAAAAAAAAAAAAAAAAAAAAAAAAAAAAAAAAAAAAAAAAAAAAAAAAAAAAAAAAAAAAAAAAAAAAAAAAAAAAAAAAAAAAAAAAAAAAAAAAAAAAAAAAAAAAAAAAAAAAAAAAAAAAAAAAAAAAAAAGAAATCATTCACCAAAATCAAAGCAGAAATTTCTAAATGTAGGGAAAGAATTCAATTTTCAGGCTTATAGAATCCCAAACACTATGACAAGAAAACATCTCCATGACACATCCTATTTGAAATTCTAGGAATTCAGCACAAAAAAAAAAAAATAGAAAAAGTTGTTAGAAAAAAAAGCAAGTAATTTAAAATGCAAGCTTATCAAAATAATGACAAATTTCTCACCAGAAATCTCAAATGGCCAGAAGAGCTTAGAGTAACATTTTTCAGGTGAAAAAAAAAAAAAATGAGTGTTAGAGAACACTTTTATGATCCAATTGCTGGAGAAATAAAAATTTTCCATGCCAAAGAAATTCTAAAATAATTCATAACCACTAAATACACATTGCTGAAAACACGTTAGAAACACCTATGCAGAACAAGGGAGGCTACCAGTACCAATGAGCCCAAAGGAAAATAATAAATTTAAGTTGGTAAAGAGCTTTAAAAAAAAGAAAAAGGAAAGAAAGCAGCACTAGAAAAATATTTCATTGACAAGATTCAACTAAAACTTTAAAATAACTGCTACTGGTCTTAATTCCACAATAAATATACAGTCTGGATTAAGGAAATAAGTCTTATCCATATATTATCTGCAAAAGACATACTTCAACACGAAAGAAATATATAGACTAAAAGTGAAAGTATAGAACATGACATACAACTGAGACTAAACAAAGAGTGAACACTGCTTTGCCATTTTGTGAAAAATTAGAATTCAAGCCAAAACTGATCAGAAGAGACAAAGAAGGTCATCACACATCAGTAAAAGGGAACAATTCAACAAGTCAATGAAGCAGTTAATATAAATGAGCCAAATATCAGTGCAACTCCTAAAACAAAAGGTATTAAACTTCCTAAAACAAAAGGTATTAAAAAGGACAGATAAATATCAAGCAATAATGGCTGGGGACCCCCATATCCTGTCTCACAAATAGATAACCTAGATAATAATCAACAAAGAAATATTATAGATGAAACACGGTAACAAGCAAATGTATTTAACAAGTGTCCACAGATGTTTCATCAAATAGAATATGCATTTCTCAGAAGTACATGGAACTTTTTCCAAATAGACTATATCTTGGGCCACAAACATGCTTAAATAAATGCCCAAAAATTGAAATATGATCCCTTGCATATTATTTGAGCAAAGAGAAATAAAATTAGAAATAAATAGCAAAAGAAATAACAAAAAATATATGCACACATGGAGATTAAATAATATACTCTTTACTAGTCATTGGATCACAGACAAAATCAGAGAACTATTAAAATTTCCTTGGAAGACACGTATCTTTATATTCTCAGTATTTTTCATAGGATAAAAGCTGTTCAGGAGAGACCACATCACTTGAATTTGTTCCAAATAGCGTGATAAATTAATAATACAATAACACAATAATGCACTCTTTCAGGTTACACCCAGTGAATCACCCACTCTGACCAGGCCTTATATCTCAACATATCAAGGGTTTTTTTGTTTTTGGTTTATAGTGGAGCTCTAGAAAGCTGAACCATAACACTCTGAACGAGTCCCCAAAGGGCAAAGATTCATTTCATTAAGTATATTTAGTCCATCTCTACATTGCCAGTCTTAGTATTTCAGCATTGCTGACCAAGTCCAAAATTTCTTCTGAGACTCAAGGCAAACTATTATCTATGAACCCCTAACCCAAATCAAAAGGAAAGTAAAGACCCAGAGCCAAAATCCCTATTCCCAAAGACAGGAATAAGAATAATGAAATGAACCTGACCAAAACAAGACAAATACAGCAGAAAAAAGTATTAAATTCTATACTCCTACATGCAGCATCTAGGCACATGTTGGTGAGATAGGACCTCTGTGGTATTTAGGCATTGCTGCTCCTATGGCCTTGTTGTTTGCTGCCCTTGTGGCCTTTCTGTTGGGCTGGCTCTGTATGTAGTTTTCAGCTTTCTTGGACATTCAACGTTCCTGGTGTTCAGCTCTCTGGAGTCTCCTCCACATTTTTATCAGGGCCTTGGCCAGGCTCCTGATCAGTGTATGGCAAAGATTTAAATAAAAGAGACAAGTAGTGTGGTTTGTGGGGGGTCCAGAAATGTCAGAACTTGTTTGGAGGCATTAAGTTTAGAAATTGATCACACATGCAGGGCTGGGGCATGGCTTGGGCATGGCCCTCCCAGGAACAAAGAGTATCTGGGGCAATCCACATAAAGAAGTTGCTTCAATGCATAAAAACACCAAGCCCGCAGGCAATCCAAGCAATGGGTTGCTAGACACCAGAGTTGAAAATAATGTCATCCTTCTGAGTATATAAATAAATGTGCTACAGTGTTTGAGCAGTTCATTTCCTCCAGCAGGCAGGTAAGGACTCCACCTGACCCCGGCTTGTCTTTTCTTTATTTTCTCATCTTTTTGTGAACCTTCACCCCGGGAACCTCGAGAGCCACAAGGGTCGTGGAAAGAACTCTCTTGGAGCTAAGAGAAAGACTTCTCTGAATTGCTTGTATTTATTAGGTTGTTAACATTTCTCGGGGGGTGCAAGAAGTAGAGGGCACATAAGAGACAAAAGCCCATGAAAATAAGCAGGGCCTTGAGAAATTAGAGCAGAGACATTAAGAACAATAAAATCTTGCAAATTAAGAGAACTGTTTGATCTCTAAGGTTTGCAGTTTATTCTCTGGTATAGGAAGTGTCAGACCCACATCTGTGGTCTTATCTTGCCCTTACAGACTGTGAATATGAGCTTTTCCAACACAGCCAGAAAGCACTGTGGTCAGCTTCACCTTTATACAGCCTCGTCCCCAACACACTTCCAGCTGACTGTGAAAGATTTACTCATCACTCAATATGGTGCACATGGTATGGCTCACTCACTATGGTGCATGTGGTATGGCACATGGTATGGAAGATAACTTTTGAAAGATAAGCAGAAGCCTCAGTAATCCCAGTTACATAAGAGCTTAGATACAGACCAAGCTGCCAATGTTTTTTACATCTTTCATTTCTGGCATTTACACATGTCACTCACTATATATTTTGGTAAAATAACCATCACCACTCACACTGCAACTTGAATGTCAGGTTGCTTTGAAATTAACCTCTGCAAGAGACATTAAACTACCACCTTTACATCTAACCTTACACAAAATTTAGAACATGGAGAAACCTAGAGAAATTAATTACCAGAAAGAGACATGGATTCCCTCAAGTCCAGCTTCCAATAGAATCATGTTCCCAACTCACAGCTCACAAGCATGGTCTCTACTCTGCATTCTGGTCTTGTGAACTGTTGAACAGTGTTGTCCGACATGCACTGCTCAAAACAGTCTTTCTTCCTCTTCCTTTAATTTTCCCTGGCAAGCCTATTGTCAGAATTCTGAATATGCAATAAGGCACAACAACAGTAATGAGCCCACTTCTAATACATTTGCCTGTAAAAGTTAAGTTTCCCATATCTCAAACAAAATACTCAAACCCACAGGTTAAAGGAAGAAAAGATTAATTTGGCTTATAGTTTTAGATTTCATTTGTGGTCAGTTGTCTCCCAGGAAGTGACTGCATGGTAGAAGGGTACAGCATAGAAAAACAAGAATACACCATTCAGGATCTGACAGCCAGGGGCCCCTCCAATCTGGACCAAGCCCCACTTATGAGTACATGAGAAATGTGAAAAGATTTTAGATCTAAAACATAGTGTAAGTTTACTGATTATGTTATCATTGCTCATAAAATTGGATTGAAGGGCTCAAGTTCTTCCCATGAGAAATCTCTTTAATTAGAAGGAAGAGACCTTCAGAAGAAACCAATTAAATGATTGAAAGACTAAAGAGTATGACTTCTACTTGTGAAAAATTTCTCTCACTAGTGTTTTTTCAGAAATTTAATCCTAGCTTTTTGCTTATTAGATACATG
Source organism: Dasyprocta punctata (assembly GCA_004363535.1). NCBI lineage: Eukaryota > Metazoa > Chordata > Mammalia > Rodentia > Dasyproctidae > Dasyprocta > Dasyprocta punctata. The sequence goes on along the minus strand of RJWM01044761.1, from coordinate 9,015 downwards.
CTATACTTACCAGGTCTATAAATGATATAGTAAATTTCCAAAAATATCTTTTTATTGTTTCATTTTAATTTACTGGAAAAAATATGCAACTAATTTTTGAATTGTTAAAATTTTATTTGTACCTGAAAATAATGGGTTTAGCCAGCTTAATTTCTACAATTAGGCTGTTTTTTCCATAGTTATACATGCATAGGATTTAGATCTAGATGACTCCAATGCCTCACTGTTCAAAAGTGGGGCTTTTGGAATATGGTGGCATCATGGGTGAACTAAACTGTTCAGTGGGATTCAGAGTTAAATGTGCTTTTAGGAAGTGGGACCCAGTTAGCAGTGTTGGGACCCTGGAGTCTGACCTGGAAGGGTGCATCTCCTGCACAGGCTCCTCTCTTTGCTGTTTCCTGGACACAGTGATGTGAGCAGCTTTCCCCTGTTCAGGCTCTTCGACCTGTGCTGTTTCTACCTTTTGCCTCATCACTCAATGTAACTGTGAAAATTTTAAAATCAATTACACATCCAAAAATGTAGACATAGCTATGTAAACTCTGGTACAAATAAACACTTGATACGATCCAGTGAATCTATGTTTATGTTTAGAAAGGGTTTAAATGATATAATCAGTTTCTATGAAATAATCATAAGGATAAAGGTAATTATACAGAGTAATTGATACAGCAGGATTTACCAATGAAAAACATTTTCCCCATGATCTTACACTGCCATAATGCTGCACTCTTCAGGGAAAACAAGAACAAGAAGTTTTTCTGACCATATGTTTTCTGGCATTTCAGACATAGAGGTTAAGCCTGAGTCACAGAGAATTTGTCACAAAGATTTTATGAATGATGTTATAATCTAATAAAACCATATTTTCTGGCCCCTTTGTTACCTAATAATCTTCCTTCTACTAATAGAAAAGCTCAAAGTCTCTAAATATAAAATGATAATTTGTTGGAATCATTAATTACAGCTGGTTTGATCAGTGCACAATGGATATTCATATGAAAATATCACGGTGTATCCCATAACTATGTGCACATTTTCCTGTTAATCAAATTCCGTAAGATAGAAACATTACCACACTAATTTGATCAGTACACACTGTACGATAGTATAAAATGATCATGCTCTACTATGTGTAATTAAAATAATAATTAGCTATAAATGTATGTAATTCAAAAATAAAGAAAAAGAATAGAAGCAACATGAATTGTCAAAGTCTTGCCTGGTATCTATCGACTATCAAGTTCTGTATTGCAAATTTGTAGTCGAAGAATTAAGGACTTTCCTAACTTGGTATATGAAAAGTATAGCCTAGTCCCTTTTAGAAGAACGTAAACACTTAAAGATATAATGAAAAATCACATAGTTATTACCAGATATTCTAAACTATTCAGGAAGACTAAAGGATCCTCTTTATTTGTTTGAAAACATGACACCAAACAAAGCTTCTCCCCTTGAAGCACTCAAAGGATTTCCAGTTGAAAAGAGTAACATTTAGGTGTATTTCTGCATATCTCCCTTATTCACTTACTTCTTTCTTGTGCATTTCACTTCTTATGAGTATAAAAAATGAATTATTCCTCCTTAAGTATAAAGTACAAAGCAATATGAATAAAATTATGGAAAGTATCTCACAGAGCATATTTCACATATAAATGTGTATCAAGTTTTTTAAACTGTGATAGAAGAAATCAGATATTTGCATATTATTTTTGTTTATTATTTCCAATTTATCTTAAACATTATTCTGAAAAGGGATGGATTTGCTTATATATGAGTCATGAAGAATCTTTTCCTAAGAAAATAAATGTGCAACATTAATTGTGGCACATACAACTATAATCTTAACAGAACAATTTTGTACTTTTTAAAATATATGTTGATCATATATTTTCCATCATGCACAGTTATTTAACTTGAGGGAAAATTTCATTAAATGAAGTAATCAGATGTGACTACTTTGGAAGAAGAACTCTTATTATGCAACAAAAATGGTACAATTCTCTGTCACTTCATTTCCTTTTCCCTGTTCAAAGTTTATTCATAACATTTTTCATCTCTGCCTTTCTGACAGTATAGGTGAGAGGGGTTCACCAAAGGTGTTACAGCAGTGAAAAACACAGCCAAAGATTTATCAATGGGTAAAGTAGAGGGAGGTCTCACATACAGAAAAATGCAGGGAGCAAAGAAGAGGATGATCACTGTGATGCCACAGGTGAATAAGGCCTTGCACCTCCCCTGGTGACTCAGGTTCTTCAGGGAATGCACAACGACCCCATAGGAGAAGAGCAAGAGTGAAAAGATGAACACACAGATGACAACATCATTAGCCCCCACTGTGATGACATTGAGGCCACAGAAAAGAAGGCTGTCAGCAAAAAGAACATGTGGTACAGCATGCAGAAAATCCCCAACCCAGGTCAGCAGCAGCAGCAGAGCACACTGCTGGTGGTTCATGATGGTCAGATGATGCAGGGGTTTGCAGATGGCCATGTAGCGGTCATGGGCCATGACCACCAGGAGCAAAATTTCAGCACTACCAAATAAGTTTTCTTAAAAAAAAGTTGTGTCATTCAGGTTTTGAAGGAAATGGTTTTCTTGACATGGAGTAAGTCTATCATCGTATTTGGGGTAACTGTGTTAGAATAAACAGCGACAAATAACCAAGGAAGAAGTGCATCAGGGTATCCAAGAAGGGGTTGAGCACCACAGTCACAATAATGTGTAGGTTGCCTCCCATTGTCACCACATAGATCAGCAAGAACACAGTAAATAATATTTTCTGACTCCATAGGCTCTGAGTGAGCTCCAACAGCACAAACTCCGTCATGTTGTTGCTTTGTCCTATATATCCTTCTGTGTGTCCTTGTGTCACCACTCAGAACAAAATTATCTACAGAATTATTACTAGTGAGTCCATGAAAGTTTAAGATAATTTGTTGTTCATCCCATAAATAGCCATTTTGATTTATTATAGTCCTGAGCTGAAAGAGATAATAATGCAAATTTGAAACATTCCTATAACTTTAGTGATCCTGCAGGCTAATGGCAACAGAAATAAGTAATCAGAGACATCAGAATAAAGACTGTTCATAAAAGGAAAATGAATCTCCAAAAACTAGTTTTTCATTTGGTTGCTAATAATATTGTGCGTATTGATAATTCCAAAATCAAAATTAAAAATATATTAGAGATCTAATTTAAAATGACAGGGAAATGTACTTTATATATACCACAAGGTAATGAAATAGAGATGATTTTTTACTTTATGGGTATAGAAGAATCTCAAATTAACATATTTGACAATTTCAAAATAATTTAGCAATGTAGGAAACAGTGTCATAAATAATTACATAAAATTTATTTAGATAAAGGATTTGCATTTTAGAGAACATAAGCATAGATTGCATCTGAAATAGACAACAACTTTTAACAAATTAATTTAATTTTTTTATAGTTCTGGGGATCAAATTCAAGGCCTTGTGCATGAAAGGCAATGACTCTATCAAATGGTGCATCCCCAGCCAAGGAAATTAATTTTAAAAACAGAAGGCAATAACAAAGTGAAAAAGGATATAGACAATCAGTTTAAAACGAACTATAGATGATCAAAAAGCATATAATAAATTGTTAAATTCATCAACATACAGAAATAAAAAAGATATCATTTTTAAAATATCACGTTTTAAAGTGATTAATTTTTAAACATAATTACAATGAATAGAATGTTTTCTTTTAACTGAAATTTTATAATTTTTGTAATGCAATTTCTCAATCTCTATGGAAAGTAATAATACATATACCTTTCCTCAGCAATTACACACTTTGGAATGTATGTCAGGAAAATTTAAGCTCTAGTACATAAGAACATGTGCACGCTATGGTTTTGTGGCATTATTTTAATGACATTAAACAAAAAAGGTAAAATATATTAAGATGAGTACTAAAAAATATGACTGGATAGAATATAATTTTTACTAAATAGAAACAGCCATTTAAATAATTCCAATCATATAAGTACTCAAGGAGAAATTTCCATAGGTTACAGTGGAAAGTGACAGAACTAAGCCTAAAATTATACATAACCTGATATTATTATAAAACAGTATTATAAGGCAAATATAAAAGACCATGGATATCCAGTTGTAAATGTTTGTGTGTGGGTCTCAGGGCATTGGGAATATGGAAGTATACATGTTTGACTAAAACACCGTCTATGTCTGTGGTGTTGGTCAGGAAGAAACAAGGGTGATGCGTGAAATGTTAAAAGGACAGGAGGGGCAAGTGTGAGGTTGTGAATTCCATCCCTGGTACCAAAAAAAAAAATAAGACAGGAGAGGGAATTCAAGTTGAGGAGGAAGATGGGCAGGTGAAGTGAAGGGGGGGAAAGAGAAGAAAGGAGAGGAGAAGAGGAGGAAAGGAGAGGAGAAGCGATGGAACAAGAGGAACAAATAAAATGATACCTTAACAGGGTCCATATTCTCTAGCTCAGTTTCCAGTGAAAATAATCATAGAAATGACAGTCATGTTTTAAGACTTTGTTGATATATTATTCAGTCTCACTGCATAAATCCTGCCCCCTTTATCTAAACAAATTTGGATTATCTTTTTGCTTATTTATGTTCCACGACTCTGCTTATGCAGTAGATTTCATCCTTTTAAGGACAATACTCTTCCAACTTCCTCCACCATCTCCTACATCAGCAGTTTTCCTGTCTATCCAGTATTAAACATTTTGTGGTCCTATTTCTGAAGCACATCTGTATGTTAAATGAAATCTAGCCTTCAGTCCAGATCTCCTTTTTCTCAACTCTTCTTAGACAAACCTGTTCCTTTATTAAACCTAAAGTTCAATTTAAGTCCTCTTCTTACTTGATTCACTATTCCAAAGAATTTATATAAAAATTTGTTTGCCTAATAATTATGCTTTGTGCTCTAAAGTCACTCATTGAACTCCTACAGATGTAACAATTTTTTAATTTTTAGTATTCTAACGTGTTTAGAGGATGATTCCGTCAATCCTATTAAAAGATGTATAACCACCCGCACACCAAATATCACACAAATACTCACACTCAAAATTAGTTGATATACATACTGATGTTAGATATACACACTGATGTTTATTCTAGGTTTTCATAATGCTAAGAGATCCAAGAAGATTTAAAGTTTGGAATCAATTTATGCATATTTTAGCAATGACAAAAGACATTATAATGTAACTGAGTATCAGAATCATATACAAGTTCGAAAAGATTATGAGTTGCATTGTGATGAATCTACTGCATTTGAATAATGTGTAAACCTTACTTCAGAATCTGACACAAGTATCTGTACCGAGTTACATGCATATAAACAGACAGTCCTTCAGTCAAGGTGCTGGGTTCGTGATTTCTCCTGGTGCTAAATGAAAACAGCTTCCACACTGATGCTGTCTCTGGAAACATGGAGCAAAATACCACACACACTATCATTGCACTTGGAAATGTTTCTGTGACCAATCCTGTCATTCTTTCAGGAAAGATAATTCATCTGATTTATACAAAAAATGTTACTTTATTAAACTGTTGTGGTTTCTATGTTTAACAGCATGGATGTCACATAAACTCAAGAAATCTGACTCTCGATTATAAAAAAAAAAAACACTGAAGGTTCCATATTGGCAATATTTTGCCTAAGAAGCCATATTAAGTAGTATTTTAATGTTTAATAGGAAAATTTATTGAAAAAAGGAATCATGCATTACTAAGACACATATTTGCAATTTGTGTTTTATAAAATAAGAGAGTAATAATGAAATAGCTTTTAAACTATTTTTATTCCCCGTCAGGTATACTATCTTGCTTTCAAATGTGAAATTTGGCTTTGGGCGGGTGTAAAGAATGTAGAAAAATCCATGATCCCCATTTCATCATGCTGTGAGTCTATCATTTTGATGTCTATGACTGAAGTCGGGTGAATGGTTGTATAGCCAAACACTTGCTGAGGGAAGGACAGAAGTCTGCACACACATTATGTATGTTGGAACCACAGCACATATGGCTGAATTCTTCCCTTGTTACATGTCCAGGGGTGACTTATTCCTTAACTAAACTCACTGGAAACTTGGATCTAACTCTGCGGGTAGAAAATGCACTTCCAGAGATGCCAGAAGAATAATAACTATCTAGAACACAATTTCCAGGGATATACTCTCTGGGGAAAATAGCATCATAAACAACTTGAGGGCAAATCACCAAAAGGAAGCAATCCAGGATGAGCAAAAAGAAAATATGGAAAAACTCTCTAACTAGAAATCATGACCTGTGGTTTTAAGGAAGGATAATAGGAGAGATAGATATGATCAAAATATATGAGTGTTGTATTCAGACTTGCAGAGAGCATGCTGAATCCCAATGTTTTGTACAAATAATAGGCACTAATAAAAAGAATATTTTTCAAAACTCGTAACAATTTTCAGTTGACATCTCAACTCACAAGCATGAGGAAAACCAATTTCTGAAGAAGCCATTGGAAACTTGGTTCAAATAAAGATACAGCCTAGTTCACCTGCATGAGAAAGTCTGTGTCTCACAGTTTCAAACAGCCCAATCAGTAGGATGTGCACTAGAACAGGAACTGGAAAATGAGAAAATAGATGTGGAACTGTCCTGCATATTTGCAAGTATTCATGAAATGTTCACCAAAATACACAACACAGGGACCATGACACACATTGTTGTATATCCTAAAGATTTAAATCATATGGCTTCTATCTATGGTAATAAGGAACTCCTCTAGAAATTGGTGACAAAATATCTAACGCAATGTTCCCCAGGCTTTTAAAATTAAGCAATCTATTTGAGTTTGAAATATGATCATCTGTCTATCTCTATTGGATTTTAACTTATGGGAAAAACAACTGCAAAAAAGTACAATGTTCCATGGAATACAAGTCATTTAAGTATCACTATTAGTACTGTTTTCTGCTGTTAAATTTATAGCTTCTTTTTGATTATATTAAAAATAAAGTATTATTCTTCTTCAAGAATAACACGCTAAGCAGTATTGCAAGATCATATATTTAAAGTCTTACAAAAAATAATAAGATAGATATTTCAGATATGTGTGTGATCCAACACTTTGCTGAAATCCTGAAAAAAGAATAAATTGTATATTTATATGTAATTTTATCCTTACAAAATGTAGTATAAACATTAGTAGTTCCTTTTTTTTATTTTTTATCTCTCTATTAGTACACATCTGCAGTACATAGTGCTTACATTGCTTGAGTGGAGTTGGTGCATGTACAGAACACATCTTCCTTCTTCTTTTCATCCCCATGCCTGCATCCCTCCCTCCAAGTCTTGATCCCCTTTCTATTTGAGAATCATCTGTCTCCTACTTCCTATCATTTATCTCCTACTTTGACTTTTATTTGTATTTTGGGTTTCTCACATAATTCTGAAAAATACAGACTTTTTGCTTTGTAACAACCATGAAAAAACTCTCATTAAGTAAAATAAGTTTATTGCGTTAATCATGGCACATAAATTGATAGTCTCAACTGAAACATTTCAACAAAAAATATATATATTTTCCTTTCAAATTTTAATAGACTTAAAAATATATGTGGATTAGTGGCCTACATTAAGGCCAGCAGTTTGTTGTAGCAGCTGGTTTCAAACAGGAGCCTAAAAAGAAGTCCTTTTAGAGTCTGTTGGGTATTTCAGAACTTTGGAAATGTAAAGTCAATTCATTAGAAAGAAATAGCTTGGAGCCCAATGAGACCAGAGTACAAGCCACACCTAAGGTTCCATCATCATCAGGGAAACATCAGTGAACTGTGGCCTCATGTCTGTCCACCACTCCATGAACCCTGGATCAGAGGAATCCAAGTACCTAACCTAATTCCCTCCACCAAGGGATGGGCAGCCAATGAAGAAAGCACCCAGGAAGCAGCAATGGTCTGATTCAGAGAAACAGGAAACTATCAAGATGAAGGATCAAAATATAATATCAAACCTGCAGCCCACCCAGAACAAGTTCAAGAGACACAGACATAGTAGACATTAGAGGTCACACACCCGAAATTTCAACTTAGTTCTTGTATCGTTTGGTTAATTTTACATGCCTATGTCTGATGGTCTGGGTAGCTACTTTTAAGATAACAAGATGCATTTTGGTAGCCATTGTTGAGTTCCTATTATCTTGTTTTGAACTTCTGTATCATTTTCATTGTTTTGCATAGCTTGGTTTTATTCTGGTTTGTTTTGTTCAGCTTTATTATGTCTGATGACTTGGACAGCTATTTTGAAGATAACAAGATGTATTATGTTAGCCATTGTTGATTTTCTACATCATGTTTTGAAGTCCTGTATCACTTTCACTGTTTTGTTTTGTTTTGTTTTGCTTTGCTTTGCTTTATTCTGTTTTGTTTGGTTTGATTTTAATCTCTTTAAAATAAAATTAAAATTAAAATTATATGTAGATTAAGGACTCACATAATACATGTTTTCTATTGTTCAGCTATTAAATCAGAAAGACAGTTCAGCATACTGAAATAACCACCCATGACTTTCCTGGAAGAACCAACTCTTCATTGAATATAAGTGAAACAACGACAATTTTGTTTTCTAGTCCAGAGCTTCTTCATGGCAATTTTCATCTCTGCATTTCTCAGAGTATAGATGAGGGGGTTCAACATAGGGGTGATAATGGTGTAAAACACAGTTAAGAATTTATCAATGGGAAAAGTAGAGGGAGGCCTCACATAAACAAAAATGCAAGGAACAAAGAAGAGGACGACCACCGTGATGTGGGAGCCACAGGTGGACAAGGCTTTGTGCCTCCCTTCCTGACTTAGGCTCTTCAGGGAGTGCAGAATGACCCCATAGGAGATGAGCAAGATTGTAAAGATGGCCACAGAGATCACGCCATCATTGGCCAGCACAGTGAGGCTAACAAGATAGGTGTCTGTGCATACAAGTTTTATTAAGGGGTACATATCACAGGTGAAGTGGTCGATGACATTGG
>RJWM01044759.1:0-13128 GCA_004363535.1 Dasyprocta punctata | reverse complement strand
GGGCGGGGCGGGGGTCCCGCGAGGGGTCCTACTCGTTCTCCTCCAAGGTCCTGATATCAGGAACCCAGAGGGCAGTCCATATTGCTTCCTGATCCATGCCTGTGCCGCGCGGGCCGGGCGGGGGTCCCGCGAGGGGTCCTACTCGTTCTCCTCCAAGGTCCTGATATCAGGACCCCAGAGGGCAGTCCATATTGCTTCCTGATCCATGCATAGTATCTATATTTGAAACACTGTCTACAGCTGTATTCCTCATGCTAAGAAATCACTGGAAAATCATAGCATTGTAGATGGCAGCAACACAAGCAACATTTAATATTTGGCATTTGAAACTATTTGTGAGAGATAGTGTTAAGGCTGGATGGTGACCTGGGGGTATAGCTCGGCAGCATGGCAGCTGCTTGGCCATGTAAGGTCATGAGTTCAATTCCTGGTACCAAAAAATAAAAAGACTTAATGGACCAAAGTAACTAATAATGTTTTGATTTAAATATTGACACACTTTTCTGCATAATCATTTTGTTTTTTTATAAGCACAAATTGAGCAAGTATCTAGAAATACTTTGTATTTTATTTCTGTAGCTTTTGTCACATATGAAATGTAAAATTACATTACTTTTTTTGGCATCTTAAAAAATCTTGACTGATAAACTGAAGTGATTCAGGAGCTATTTATGGCTACTCCTGCTTATATTCAGATTTCATTTTCTTTTTCTCAGTTATCTATCACCAAGTCAATAATAACTCCATCTTTGTTCATTCCTATAGGTAATTCATATAATCCAGACATCTATTTTGTTTACAAAGATTTTACTCTTGCATCATTGTACTATTTTCTCTATATAAACTCTTCATAATCCAACAAGTTGGCATAATTTTGAGCCATTCTTCATAGACCTAGGAATATTGCTCTCCTATGGTAAAGCATGGCTATTTTCAGAAATAATTAAACAGGCAGTACTGCTGGCTCATAGAATTTCTGACATTATATTATTCCTTTTCTCTTATTAGTGTCTGCACTGAAATTCTGCATAATCAGAGGCTGGTCATTTCCTTAGTAGCACTGGCTACTTTGATCCTCTAGTCATGTTAACCTGCATCCTTTTCTAGTATCATCAAGGATGATCTGATATTCTATTCTTCTGTGTATCTGCATTTTCTCTGCTATTTTATGTTTTTCAATATATTGACATGTTAGAACTTAACCACCTGAGTTCTAACACTTCTTCCTATTATTATTTGTTCATTAGAAATTATGTTAGATCTTTTTTGAGTTATATAGGAAATTCCTCGCTTCTTTCCTTTCTCTCTCTTAACATAACATTCTCTTATAATTTCTTAATATTTTCCCCAAATCAGCTACATATTTCACCAGTTGGGCTGTCTTAAGGCTTCTCTCTTAAGGCTTTTTAAATAAAATGTTTCATTTTGGAAATTTTGCAAATTTTCATAATTTCAAATTTTGCTTGGGCTGAAATATGCAGTATATAAAAGAGTATGCATTATATTGTCAATTTCATAAATACTGGGAGGAAGGGGTTAACATTACAGAAAAATTTTAAAGTCTTGTAGCATATACTTGATTAAAATTATATTTATTTTTAAAACTCAAATTAGTTAATTCAAGTATATTTTTCCCTAATTAGTTTTCCCTAAAATTAGGCTTAATTGACAAGCATTAATTAAGGAGTTAATCTTGCATTTCTTAATTATTTTTAACTTTATGATTTTTATTTTTATATAGGGAACATTTTCTGGAAAAATCTTTTTCTGAGTTCTGATTCAACATGTCCCACTATAGTTTCTGTAATACCTTAGTAATGTGTTCATTTCCATTCATTGGAATGACTTTAACGTATTACTATTTTTGCTATCACCATGTAAATAAAGCATTGTGCTTTATATTTGGATCTAAATTTATCTTTAGGCATTGTAGTATATTTATGATAACGTAAAGAAAATTGTCTGTAGAATAGCGTTTTGCTTTGGACTAAGTTTTTTTATGTGTCCAGTGGCCAAAATATAGCCAAAAATATTTGAAATACAGCAAACCTTTTTTAGGATCTTCTAAATTTTGCTTATAAAAACTCCCCCATATCTCTGTCTGTAGGTCTTTCTTATTCTAGGTCATAGGCCTATGTTCTGTTTTATTGCCACCAGAATATTTTCATTTTTTGAGTTAAATTCCAGTTCTTTTACAATTTTTAATTTGATGCTCTTTCTTTGATTTATTTTAATTTTGTGGTGTTGGCCCACCAAGATAGTATTTTCTTCCCTATCTTGAGTCATTTGTAGGCATATGGATGCACCCTGAAACCATAATGTTAAGTGAAATGAATCAGACACTTTCTTAAATAGCCCATGGTTTCTCTTATATGACAAACTCAAAATATAAATAAAGAGCAAAGTATGAGATATACAATTGGATTTAGTGAAAAGATCTTTCACATAGAGGAAGACAGCCAAGAGATGGAGGGAAGAAGAAAGGAGGGGAGGGAAATCAGTGTTTCAAAAAAGGGAACTGTATGCTGGGCAGGGTGGTGCATACCTGTAATCCCAGCACTTGGGAGAATGAGACAGGAGGATCACTGTGAGTTTGATGCCAACCTGGGCTACATAAGTGAGTTCAAAGCCAGTCTGCACTACGTAGCAAGATCTTATCTCAAAAAAAAAAAAAATGGAGGGAACTATGATGTGTTGGGTATAGGTACAGAGTCTCTCTGAAAAAATGTGATCATTAAGTACTACAAATATATACAAAAAATAGATATATTGCAGGGGCCCAAGAGATGAAAGGAGGGTGAAGGGAAGGGGATAGAAAAGAATTAAGATATGTCATGGGTATGTACTAACTACCCATGATGAATGGAATCATTACTACAAACATACCAATAAAATTTTTTCATATTAAAATAGGATAAAATAAGTATTGTTTTCCCTTTACCTTTGGATTTAAATGTTAGGTAATAGATTGCTGACTGTTACATCAAATTCCTATACTTTGGTGTATTGCTTTAGAATTTATAAAAATTCATAATATCTTATAAAATGGTTGTTATTTCTTTTTTGTCCCTTCAAAGGGGACAGTATAACTTTGTTGTTCAATGTGTCTTCTTTGCTCATATAATTTCTATTGGTTGCTACTCATAAATTCATGAAATATTGCAAATGGAAAGAACCTTCAAGGTTACCTTGCTCAATGGCATTTTTCTTTGATACTTAAAATCCTTCTCACTTGTATCTATAATTTTAACATAATCCTGAAGAGTAAAGTCGACAATAGTTATCATTGTTCTTTTCTTCTAATCCCTTTTTCTTTTCCATAGAAAATTTTAGCACTGATAAAATACTTTCTGACATTCTGGAAATGAAGACAAGTCCCATTGGTGATCAAAATGAGAAAAAGCAAGATAAGATGTTTGATTAAAGAAAATAGAAGTGATGTCTATGATAGTAATTTTCAAAGGAAGCTATAAGTGAAACAAAAACTACTTCTATGGGAAAGTAAATCTGGGATTTCAAGCATCACTACATTGGTTCCACTGAGGTTGGGTATGCTACTAAAAATATATGAGAAATCATTGAATCAGGATTTAGAGTGTAAAGAAACAGAAACTTTGAAGAAGATAGCATAACATAATCTTAGTTACATACTTCTAAGAGTACCAGAGGAAGTTCTTAAAAGATTCTAGTGAGCGTGAAAGAATAAGTTGAAATGATTGCTAAAGATATATAAATTGTCACTGATCCTGTCTTTTGTTAGCTATCCTTTTGTTAAATTTTGGTTTTAGTGATTATAAAACTATTAACATAAACTTTTAACATTCATATGACCTCAGTATCCCAATCCTTTTTCTCAGCAATATGTTCATTTTCTCAATCCAAAATGATTTTCAAGAGCCTTATTTTTGAGGTCAGGGAAAGGCTATGTAGAATTAAAAGGACCAAATGAACTACAAGCCCATTTACTGGGCTTTGTAGTGTAGGCTGACCTTGAGCTCACTACATAGTCCAGGCTGACCTCAAACTTGTAGCAATCCTCCCTCCTCTGCCTCTCAAGTGCTGGGCTTACATGCATGTGCCACCACAGCTGCCTTGCTAGAATGGTAATACGCACATTGTTGCTACTATATTTGACAAAGCATTGCACTTTCTCTCTGAAAAATCTTGGAGTTGTGTTTCATATGATTTAACAAAAAATCAACAGTATTCCCTGTATAATAGATAGAATAAAGGTGGACTATCAGAAGCAAATTGTTTATTCCAGCTGAAGAGCTACTCTGTCCAGAGTTGATAAACATTTTCGAAAATGCTTGTGCAAAAAGAAAAAAATATATTGCATATTTTTCTTTCTCTAGTGAAAATACTTAATTTACTGTTACTTTGAATAGCCTGATGCTATCAACTCTCATAGAGCTTTAATTTCTTAGTACTTTAAATATAGCTTTTTACTGCAACCAGACCTTCTAGACAAGTTAAAGAGGACTAAAATCAAGGCTTATATGTTAGAAAAGACTTAAAGTTAATTATATTTAGGTCTTTGTTTTTTAAAGTGACTTGAGCAAACCTAACAAGGGACTCTTCAGGTCCTTGCCACAAAGATATAATAGTTGTACTTTTACCGTGAAAAGTAATTCAGGGTCCATAGAAAGTGATTTGAAATAAACATACTACTGGTCTTAATGGTAGTAAGCAATGCTTTACATTATGCTCAAGTTAAAATTATTCTGTTATAAAAAGTTTAGGAAAAAACCTTCATGAATCGCATGATTAGTGCTCTTGTTATGCTGAAGAAATTCAGGCTCTTTTTAAAAAGCAAACATAAGTTAAAATATTTTTAATTAAAGCAAAAATAAGTTAAAATATTTTTAGTTCTTTGATTTTTCTTGAAATAAAAAACAGATTTTATTTTTATTATTTATTGCTATGATCTGTTTCTGTTCAACCATATATGAAATTTGTGACTTAGAATTTTTTAAAGTCACTTATTAGATCAGAATGAATGGAATTTTGAAGGCTGTAAAAGTTGCATATTTACTAAGCTATAGAAACATTCACCTATGAAAGTTTGTGGAGATACAACTCAGTAACTCAGGGAAATTATAAAGCATGATTTTTACCTTTATCTTTTACCACATTTTAAAATTGCAAGAACCATAACAATTTAGGAAGGCATAATTTTTGTAAGACGATTGAAAATATGCCAAAACCACAAATGTATATCTTAGTATTAAACCATACTTAATGGATCATGATGTAATTCGGTGTATAGAACGTTGCATTCAGAAGCAAGACTAAGGTTTTAAAATAAACCTCTGGTATTAGAGAATTATTATTTAAGTTGCACAGAGGCTAGACTATTAGTACTCAGTGGAACCTAGAAATCGCCTTTTTTGTGAGGAAGAAAAGTTGGTATTCCCTTTGCAGATGAAAAACTTGAAAGATGCTGTAAGAGGATGGGGAGTATAGAACAGAAATTGAAACAAAAATGTTTTAGTGAGGTTTCCAAAGTTGATGGAAATTTACCGTGTGGGGCCTTCAAGAATTACTATACCTAATTGTTGAAATGCGGTTCTGACAGTAATTAGCAATGGAACACAAGTCAAGTGACTTAATTTCTCTGTTCCTCAGTTTCCTTAATTATAAAGTATAAATGATAATACGTCTTTGGATTGTTAAATATTACTTAGAATTTAGAACTCAATACATGTTGAACTAGTATTGCTGAATTAAAAAGCAACTAGTTTTAGCAATTTATATGAAATATTGGTGATACTTAAAAATGTTATTCAGAAACTTTTTAGTCATTAAAATAATCTGATATCTTGAATTATTTTGGCATACAGTATTGTGTATGATTTTCAGTCATTGATTCTTACTAAAATATGTAAGGGAAAATATCAAGCACAAACAGTAGATTGATTTTTAACTTTCAGAAGTCTGAGATCATTTACAGTACATTTATGTAAAGAGAAAACTTTATTAGTTATACTTCCAAACTAGGTAGGAAGTATAACTAATAAGGATGATAAGAGCTAAAGAAATAGTTTTTTTCAAATTTAGTAATTACTGAGGTCACTATCATTGTTTTATATATATAGCAAAATCACAGACACTCTGCCTGTGTTTATTAGAATTTTCTTTTCCAGAAGGAATCTTAAAGGGTATGTGTGTGTTTGAATACATTATTTTTATTGCAAAGTATTTCTGTACCTGCTTATAAGGTTTTTCAAAACTAAAATGTTGACAGCCTATTTAATGTTTTTTTAGTAGTTTTTTTACTGTGTGTATGTTCTGAAGGGAAATAATTCGACTTTTTCTTTATAAAATTTTGATTTTGTGTTTAAGCAGAGAAAATGTTGCTGTAAAAGTGCTTCCTTATGCCCCACTTCCCAGCCACACTGAGTTAATTTCAAAAAATTTGAATTCTAACACATTGGTTATATAAAGTTTTTAAATTTTCCTCTTTTTGTCACAAGTATTTTTATTGTTTATCTGCCTACACAACTTACTTAGGAGTATAGCAAAGTTTGTAAAATATATAATCCGTAAACATCTTAATTTATCTGCATTATTATCTGCAAATTTCTATTTATTTTATGTATAAAATTTAATCTTAAACCAACAGGTTTTGGGATTATCTTTTAAGATTAGAAATATAGTTTTATAAAAAACTCAAAAATCATTTCTGTAAATGATATAATGACAGTCTAGTAATAGCCAGTTCATAAATGATTAGAGCACTTCTTTAACAGGAATGGTAGACTTGCTTTATAGTTGCTAGGATGCCTATAAAAACTAGGCAATCTGTAACTTAAGCCTCCTTTTTCTGAATCAGAATCTGAGCATAACTCTTGGGGTTCTACATTTTAAAGCATTCAGTTATTAAGTACATTATAGTTTGAGATTCCATGCAACCACCAATTGTATCTTGCTTGGATCCATATAATTTAAAATATTACGTTCTTGCTGAGGTATATATTTGTGTCATGAAATCTTCGAAGTCATTTCATATGTGGTGTAGTCAAATTAGCAAATATATATCTCAGTATTTCTTATACACTTGTTTTTTTGAAGTTAATATCTTATTGATATGTAGAAACAGCCAAATATTTGATATAAGATTGTTTCACAACTGGAAGAATAGATACTCATCCTTAAAAATATGTAGGACCTGGGTCTACTTCATAATAATGAAATCAGAATAGCTGAACAACTAAGTCTTAATTTTTTAAAAAGCTTTTAATGTACAAGTGCAACTAGGAAACAGAGATCTACACTAGTGACCAAAGGAGCAATGACATTGCTAATCCAAAAAATCATTCACATTTGCCTTGAGAATCAGAAATACTCAAAATCAAGCACTACAATTATGGCAGTCCAACCTCCAAATCCTGTTTCCCAAACTGCATTGTCAGGGAGTCAGAAGGCATTCTCTCTTAAAAGGGCTTTTCTAAGAAGTTTTCCTAAATTGATGGAGAGTAATGATTCAAGCTTTTAAGAGAAATAAATAGAATTTCTAGTTTTTTATGATAATATAATATTGAACTTATGGGTTTCTATGATTTGTGGCTCTTTTGGTAATTCAAATGTAATCAAGAATGTACTATTGTGATAATTTTGAGAAAGAGAAGTATTTTCCAAAATGAAGCTGTGTTCATTTAGGACATCAGAATCAATGTTTTTAAAATGATTTATTAGAATTTTTCATAGAAAGATAGTCAGATAGTATTAACACAGTAAAAATGCTTTCTGGCATGGATTTAAAACCTATGTTCAGCAGAACTTTCTGGTTCTGCCAAAGGGGAAATCTCAAAATTATTGCTTTTTATTTATATAAAGTATATTCTATAACAGTGGTGGTGAATCTATGGCACACATGCCACAGAGAGCTGTTTGTGTTTTGAAAAGCTCTAAAAAGTTGGCTGTCACTGTTCTGTACTGTGTGCATTCATAAGTAATAAGTTCAAGATTTTTATTATATTTAAAATAAGTGAAACAGAATGTATAACTTCAAATTCATATTTTCTGTGTTTCTCTTTTAGATGAACATTGGCGATGACAGTTTCTGCACGTGTGGAGGGTATTCTGAAGGCTTTATGGTTTACACACAAGATTTTTAGAAATTAGACACTCAAGGTAAATAAAACTATGGCCTCATAGATAATTTTATTTGAATGCTTAGTTTGCCTTATTGTAATTAGACTTGCTATATTTGCTTATTTTTCATTGCAGTTCCTGAAGTTATATCTTAACCACATTCCTTGATATTGGGACAAAATCTTTTATACCTTAATACCATCTTAACAAGAGAATATTGTATTTCCTTTAATGATACATTTTTATGGAAGGGACAAAGCAATTGAAAAGAATGAGGAAGTAAATGCATCAAACTTCTAAGCACAATTTGCTAGAATATAATGAAAGAAAAACTTGTATCTTTAAAAAAATTTTTTTAAATAGCTAGTAGCATTTACTATACTGTTTCTTTCTGATACATGTAAGGAGTTCCTTTAAGCATGGAAAGATCTTCTTTACTGTTCAAAAAACTTCTCATAGTTTTAAATGCTTTATAGCATTATTACCTTTAAATACCAAGCCTCATTATTTCATACCTTTTCAAGTGTTTCTCTTAATCTTGCCTATGCTTTCTCTTAGCATGTTCTCTTCATTCCTCTCTTGATTGCTTACAGTCTTATGTGACTATAAATTTCTCATTATATTTTGATACATTACAAGTGACATTTGAGGATAAAAGGATATTTTAAACAGTACTGTTTGTTTGATGGGGACAATGAAAGCTCACAGAGTATGTGACCTGTAAAAGGGGCTCTCCTTGCCAGGCACCTCTTGCCAAGTGGGAATGGAGACCATAAAACTGAATCTTACAATATTTTTTCAAAAGAAACCAAACCTTTCAATTTGGAAAGGTTGAATTTTCTTTTTCACTAACAGCATACAATTTTGCCTTGGAATATCTAGTTTTGCTGCCATGTAAACCAAGTAAAACAGTTTACAGCCTCTGGTAGAGGATTTTGTTCTGATTTTTGTTATTTGTTTAGAGGACAAGTACATAGTCTTGTTTTTCTCCTTAATTTATGGTTAGCAGCTTAATGATTGCGTTAGTTTTTTTGTGATGAATATTGGTGTTAGAAATGACTTCTATTAAAAGATAAATGATACTTAGTTCTAATTTATTTTCATAGTTAGATATGGAAAGTTAGTTACTTGCAAAAGCTCTTTGTTTTCTGAAATGCAAGGATTAGATAATTTTTTTTATAGTCCTTCATCACCACAGTCTAAATGACATCCTTCTGGTAAAAAAAAAAAATTATTTTTATCGTAATTGACATTTTCATAGAGGGAAAATATGGTTAATCCTACTTCTCAGTTCATAGCACACTATCTTCACTAGTCCATGAAAAGCACTTCTTATTTTATTGATATATTTTCTACTCCCATTCTCTTCATTTTGACCCATAGGAAACCATTCTCGTGTGATACTCTAAAATAATATCTATTGATTATCCTTTTTTGTATTTTCACATAAGTACTATGCATATACATATTTGATTTTTTCAAAAGGAAGCTGGGTATGATTGCAGCACACATCTGTAATCCCAGCACTTGAGAATCTGAGGCAGGATGATAGCCAGGAGTTCAAGGCTAGCTTGGACTACAAAGTGAGTTCAAGGTCAGCCTGAACTATATACTGGACCCTGTTTCAGAATCACAAAAAAAGGGAGAGAGTATCAACTCTCATGTGCCTGTCTCTCAGCTTCAACAATTATCATTTCATGGTTGAGTTTTTTTTTTCCTATTTTTTCCTCATTTCTCCCCCATTAATACACCTAAAATTAATTTGTCTTTATTTTTTTCTGTTGGCAAACTTCATCTTTTTTAAATTAGTTTCATTTGTACTCTTTTGAGTACACAGTACATAGTAATCATATTGATCATAGGGAATTTGTGCCTGTACATAATGTATCTTGATTCTTCCTTCTTCCACCATTCCCCTCCTCTCCTTGCAATTCTTCACCTCCTTACTTACAAAAGCTTTGTTTCCATTTTTTATCTTTTATTCCTTTTTTTTCTTTTCCTTTCCTTTACTTCCCCCTCTCACTCCCTTGTTCACTTTCCCATGTGAGCATATTCTTCCTATCTCCTAGTATGTGTCATCCACTTTTCTTGGTTATTTATCCTTTTGGTTTCTCACACAAGAGAAAGTGATATTTAAACTTGTGTATCTCATTGATTTCACTTAAAATTATGGTCTTGAGTTGCATCCATTTACCTAGAAATGGCTCAGGTTTATCCTTCTTGATGGCAACATAGTACTTCAGTGAATATAAAACCCACATATTATTTATCCATTTATCCAATGATGGGCATCCAGACTGTTTCCAAGATTCAGCTATTACAGGTTGTGCTGCTGTAACATGGGTATGCATATATCAGTGAGACATGATGTTTTTAATTCCTTTGAGAAGATACCAAGAAGGGGAATAACTTGGTCAAATGGAACCTCTAGTTTTAGTTGTTTGAGAAATTTCCATACTGATTTCTATAGTGATTGTACTGATTTACACTCCTCCCAGCATAGAGAAGAGTTTCTTTTTCCTTGCAGCCTCACATTTGTTACTAGTTGATTTCTTGATGACAGCCATTCTTTCTGAAGTAAGACAAAATCTCACTGTTGTTTTCATTTGCATTTCTTGAATGACCAGTGATACCGAACATTTTTTCATACATTTATTTGCCATTTCTTCTTTTTTATCTGAGGCATGTTTGTTCATTTCACATGCCATTTTTCATTGGTCTTGATCATTGTAGTCTTTGCCTACACCACTGACTTCAAAAGCTTTACCTATTCCAACTCCTGGCGGGTTTAGTGTTTCTGTTTTAATATTTAGATCTTTGATCCATTTCAAATTTAGTTTAGTTAATGATGAGAGGTATGGATCTAGATTTAGTCTTCGGCATGTGGAAAGCCAGTTTTGCCAGCAACATTTATTAAACAGGCTATCTTTCTTCCAGTGAAGGTTTTAGCCCCCTTGTCAAAGATAAGGTGACTGAGTAGGGAAAAGATTTTTTACCAGCTGTTTTTCAGACATAGGGCTGATATGCACAAAGAGAGAAAAAGGGATACCTTTCTGTTTTCTGATAGCCTCTTTGATCTCCTTTTTCAGAGTACTGTAGTTTGGAATTAAAGATCTTTAGCTTACTTTTTTAGTGTGATTCCTAAGTATTTCCTTTTTTTTATTCTGTTGAATGTTTTCTCCCTAATTGCCCTCTCAGTGAGTTTGTTATTTGTTTACAAGAGTTCCGTTGATTTTTTCAGTGTTGACTTTGTATCCTGCTGTGCTTCTGAATTTGGTTATTAAATCTTGGAGTCTTTTGGTGGGGTTTTTGAGATCTTCCATACAGAGTATTGTCTTGGTTACTTTTTTTCTCGTTGCTGAGACAAAGTACCTGACACTCAAAATGAAGGAAGGAAAGGTTTATTTAGCTCACAGTTTGTGGAGGTTTCAGTCCATAATCAGCTGACTCCAAGTGGCACATGGCGGAAGGCAACAGTTCATGGCAACAGGAAACAGCAAAGGCAATGAAGAGCAAAAAGGGAGGAGCGCAAAGAGAAGATTATGTCCCTTATATTGTATGTAGGACACAACCACTTGTGTGTAGCACTCACAACGGTAATCCCAGCATTGGACCATGAGTCATTCACAAACTCTAGAAACCTGCTTCCATGACTGCATGAGGCTATAGGGGAACATGTAGACATAAACCATAACAAGTATCATGTCATTTGCAAATAATGATAATTTAACTCTTTCTTTCCTGTCCTTGGTCCTTTATTTCTATATCTTAACTAATTGCTCTAGCTAATGTTTCCAGGACTATATTGAATAAGAGTGATGATAGTGGGCATCCTTGTTTTATTCTTAGTTTTAGAGTGAAAGCTTTCAGTTTTTGAACAGGATGGTGGCTATTAGTTTGTCACCGATGGCTTTTATCAGATTGAGGTAATGACCATCTACTCCAATTTTCTGTAGTTTTTTTTTTTTTTTTTTTAAATCTTGGATGGGCATTGGACTTAGTCAAATACTTTTTCTGCATCTATTGAGATGATCATGTGGTTTTTTTCCTTAGTTCTGTTCATGTGGTATATTACATTTATTAATTTGCCTATGTTAAACCATCCCTGCATACCTGGAATGAATCATACTTGGTAGTGGTGTATAATTTTCTTGATGTATTGTGTTTGCCAGTATGTTATTGAGGATTTTTGCATGTGTGTTCATTTAGGAGATTGGTCTGTAGTTCTGTTTTTTCATTGAATCTTTCTCTGGTTTTGGTATCAGAGTAGTGTTTGCTTCCAGGGATTGATTTTGGAGTATGGCTTCCCTTTCAATTTTATTAAAGAGTTTCAGGAGTAGTGGTATTTTATCTTCTCTAATAATAATTCACTGCTGTAAATTTCCCTTATAGAACTGCTTTCATTGTATTCCATAATGTTTGGTGTGCTGTACTGGTATTACCATTTAATGATAGAAACTGTAATTTCTTTAATTTCAACTGTGACCCATTGGTTGTTCAGGGCAGTGTTATTTAATTTCCACATGTTTGTGTAGTTTTGTGGTTTCCATTGCGATAGATTTCTAGTTTTATTGAACTATGATCTGATAGTGTTCATAGGATAATTTCAATCCCTTTGCAGTCACTTAAGCATGGTGTATGTGCTAGTGTATGGTCTATTTTGAAGACAGTCCCATGTGCAACTGAGAAGAATTCATATTCTGTTGTTGTGGTGCAGAACCTTGTAAATACTCTTTTTTCCATGCTTGGGAAATTTTCTGCCATTACTTCTGTTGTAAGATTTTTTATATCCTTTGTGCTATCTTCTGATTTTTTACTGATTTCAGTCAATCTTCTGTAACTCCTCTTTGCATCATCCAGCAACTGTTGGATTGATTTTTCATGGTCCCTTGCTATTTTTAAGTAGTCTTTCATTTGATGATCACTGACCACAAACCTGTCTTCTGTGTCCCAAGTTCTATCTTCACATTGGTTTATTCTAATGTGTAAAGTTTAAATAAAATTTTTAATCTCCTGGATATCTGTTTTATG
>RJWM01044758.1:0-13129 GCA_004363535.1 Dasyprocta punctata | reverse complement strand
TAAATCCAATGTAAGTTATTATGTCACATGTGTTATATAATTTTAGTTAAATGATAATACCTAATATCTAGTACCTGAAAATATTAACAGAACAAAACAACTCCTGAACCAATGTAATTGTTGCTGTGTTCAATAGGGCTTGAATTCATATTCATTCTGTGACGTATTCACTATTTTATACTGAGAACCAAGTAAGTGCCGGACAGAGTTTGAGGAAATGAAAGGAAGGCCAGGCCTTGCATCCAGTGTAGTAGGGAGACAGATAAGTTGACATGTCAGTGTGATGCATGCAGTAAGTGAAGAGCAAGCTGAGCTTGCGAGGATACACACAGAGGAGGAGCCCACCTCTTAGTCTATGTGAGATAAGAAAAGTTGGAAACTACAAAGCTCAGGAGTTAAGGCAGAGCAGTGAGAAGAGCAGGCATTCTTAGCAGAGGAAACAGTATGTGCAAAATCACAAGACACTAGGGAACTTGATTTGATGAATCTGGAGTTCAGACATGAAGAATAGGCAGTAGGAAGTCAGGGCAGAGATATGAGCAAAAGCCAGACAGCAAGATCCTCTGTGTGAAGTCAGGGACATTGGGCCCCCTTTGGAATACAATGGGGAGTCAGTGGAGGAAAGTTTTTATTATCCTTGTTTTATAAACTGGAAGCTGTTTGGTTCTCAAGTTTATGTAAGTTCAGCTCACTTTACAACCATGTTCAAGCCTGAAGCATGTTTTCATCTCCACAATCAATCCCAGCCCCTGTTTTTCAAGGCTGTCCATTCACTTCTCACTGAGTACCTCCTGTGCCTGGCATCATTTTGGGTAATGATGACACAGACTGAATAAGAAAAATGAGTTTATTATAATAGTACTCTGCTATAACAGATTAACTCCAAAATTGTAGTAGCTTAGTACAAGTCAGTCAACTATCACCTACCACCCACAGACCAAATTGAACCTGCCACCTGTTTTGTAAATAAAGTTTTAGTGGCACACAATTATGCCCATTCATTTATAGTATGGCTGCTTTCACACTACAGTGGCAGAGTTCAAAAGTTGCAACAGAGATCATAGAGCCTGCAAAATCTAAATATTTCTATCTGGCTCTGTATGTTACTTTTCCCGCACTGGAACAAAATACTTGACATATGCAACTTGAAGGAGCAGAGATTTATTTTGATTCATAGTTTCCAGAGGTTTCAGTTCATGGTTAGTTGGCTCCAGCACAAAAATGGCACAGTGGAAAGGCCTGGCCAAGGAATGCTGCTCACTCTATGGCAGCCAGGAGAGAGAGACAGACAGAGAGAGAGAGAGAGAGAGAGAGAGAGAGAGAGAGAGAGAGACAGAGAGACAGAGAGACAGAGAGACAGAGAGAGACAGAGAGACAGAGACAGAGACAGAGAGAGAGACAGACAGACAGAGAGAGGAGAGAGGGAGAGAGAGAGGAGAGATGGAGAGAGAAAGAGAGAGGAGCTGAGGACAAGAATATACCCTTCCAGGTCACAGCCACATGAACCTTCTCTTCCTACCAGGCCTCACGTGAGATTTTTGAGGGACAATTTAGATCTAAGCTGTAACAAGCCTTTTATGGAAAAGGTTTGCAAGTACTTGACTTAATGCAATGGAAGAGTATCAGAGGAAGAGAGTTGTTGCACAGAAGGATCTTTTTTTTTTTTTTTTTTTTTTGTGGCACCAGGGATCAAACTCACAACCTTGCACCTGCCAAACAGGTGCTTAAGTCCCTGAGCCAAACTCCCAGCCCTAGAAGAATCATTTGAAGACAGCTGTCTTTGGAGTGTGACTTCCCAGCTCACCCTAGCATCAACATTTGGGAAACCAAGATGAGAAAGGGAGCATTCAGAATCACGTGGGAAAGTTTTATGGGCTAGGCCTGAAAGTATCAAATAATATGCTCCCCTGGCCAGACCTCATTCACAATGAACCCACCTACACACAAGAGCATCTGGGAAATGTGGATTCAGGCAACCTTTAGCAATAGCTCTGCATCATGGAAGGAGCTTAAGATATGAACCTTTGGTGCAAAGCTGCCTGTCTGTCCAAAACAGTCTCTCTGCTTATGCTTATACTTTCACTAAGGTGACCACATATTCATAAACAATCCAAGTAAAATCTTGTAACAGGCTTACAATGACTTAAGCAGCAGTTCGGTGATCCCATGTATGATGGGATATATCATAATAAGACACATGGCTATGGTAGAGACAAAGGCTAGATGTGGTCCCTGTTCTTACTGCTGCTAGAGCTGAATAAAGAGGAAGATCAGATATACATCTAATGTCAATAAACACAAATATTTATTGAGCATATAGCTTATGCTTGTTTGACCTCTGGAATATAAGATCTTTTGAAACACACGCTGTGGCCAGAGGAATCCACCACCAAATTCATTTGTGCTAGCTCATGAGTGTCTTCTTTCTTCTGTCTCTTCCCTTTCTTGGTGGTAGGGGAAAGAGAGGGAAGTGGACCACCACTCCGATAAATGCTTCTTGGTAGAATCAACTCAAGCTGGATTGGGGAGAAGCTTTCACTTAAAATAGATGTCAGAATTTTGGTTATTATATTTAACTGGACAAATTAATTTCTAAAGTGAGATGATTCTTGTGATTGAAGGGGACTGGAGGACTTATAGAAGAGGACTTTCATCTAGAGACTTGCAGGATTGTTAGAACAGGGAACGGAGCAGAGCACAATTAAATTGTTTTTCAATCTCTTCCTCTGATTTTTGCTTGTTCACTTTGCTAGTAACATTTGCAAATGCCAGGATTCACTTTCCAGCAGAAAAAAATATATATTACAAGTTTATTTGAGGGAACACAGAAGGAAGATTGGACAACTGGCTGGAGACTAAACCTGCCAGCCCACACCCACACCCACATTAACCACAACACTGGCTTAATAGGAAGTTGTTACCACAGTGTACTCAAAAGATCCAGGTTGTACAGAACTGAAGGTCAAGAACTCAAGGTTACTGCAATTGTTGTTGCTACCATTACCAGGGCTGTGCCTCTGTAAGGGTTCCAGTCTCTAGACCACAGCTGCCACTAAGAACCAGTTGTTTTTGTAGTCACTGTAGTAGCAAGATGAGAAGCCCATTCAGTGCCCATTTAATTCACTCCGATATTGAAGTTTTCCATGGGGTCTTTTAATTGCTGGAGCCAATGCTTGTCTCTTACTGTAAGGAAGATGGGGAATATTTTCTGGCTAGAGAGACTGAAAAGCAATAAGGTGGTGTCTTTAACTGGAAAAGTACAAGTACAGTAAGATATTTCGTGAGGCCACATTTAAATAACTTTTATTATAATGTATTTTTATAATTGTTCTTTTTGTTATTAGTTGTTATTTTTATTCTTTTACTGTACTTAATTTATAAACTAAACTTTATAGTCTTAGATATGTACATATAGGGGAAACCATAGTATATTCAAGGTTTAGTAGTATTGGTTTCAGGCATCCACTGGGGGTCTTGAGACATGTCCCACACAGATGAGGAGGACTATTATACTTGGAATGTGTTGGAGCCAGTTGGTATAGTACAAAGGTCAGTATTTCTAACTTTTAAAAAGCACCCATTGTGAGCAAATTGTTCAGCTTCTTTGAGCCTTGTTCTTTTTATCTGTCATATGAGAAGCTGAGTTAAGTAATTTCTAAGGTGCCATCTTTAGAAGTAAACATATCTGTGTTTGCTCTAGTTAAATACTTTCAAACCAATCAGGATTGGAGGAACATGTTTTAGTTAGTTCATTTTGTGCTGCTGTAAAAGAACACTACAGACTAATTCTTTTTGTTTTGTTTTTTGAAACAGAGTCTAACTATGTAGTTCAGGCTGCCCTTAAACTCACATGTAGCCCAGACTGGTCCTGAACCTGGGAAAACCTTTCGGCCTCAACCTGCCAAGTGTTACGATTATAGGATTAGGCTACCACTCCCAGTGAGTTCTTTTTTTTTTTTTTTAATTTTAAAGAGAATTAAAAAAAAAACAGAACAAAGCAAATCAGAACAACTCAAGCAACACAGGACTCCAAAACAAGACAACAGGAAATCAACAGTGGCTACCATAATGTCTCTTGTTTTCTTCAAAATAGCTGTACATATCTTCACACACAACAATATCAAACATAACAAAATAGTATAAAACCAATCAAAAGAATGAAAGCATTACAGGACTTCAAAACCAGATAACAGGAAATGAACAATGGTTACTATAATGTCTCATTTTCTTCAAAACAGTTGTCCATACTATCACACATAATAAAATCAAATAAAACAATAAATCCAATCAAAATAAAAGAATAAAAGCATTATAAAACTTCAAAACAAGATGATACAATGTCAGCAATGGCTACCATAATGTCTTGTTTTCCTCAAAATAGCTGTTCATACCATCATACATAATAAATCAAACAAAATAAAACAGATTAATACCAATTAAACAAATGAATGAAAGCATTATAGGACTTCAAAACAACATAATAGGAAACCAACCATGATTACCGTAATACATCCCATTATGTTAAAAATAGCTGCCCATACCATCAGACACAGTAAAATCTAACAAAACAAGACAGAACAAAACCAAACCTAACAAAATCGTGAAAATAATATAAGAGTTCAAGACAAGACAATAAGAAATTAGCATGGCTACCACTTTCCCCTCCTAAGTGTTTCCTCCCCTATCATTTTTATAATATCTATTGTGCTTTTTGGATCCCACTAACTTCTTCTATTTTTTATGCTAGGGTTCACCCATATGAGTTCAAACCATTTTGCCCATCAACATGATCTCTAGTTGCATCCATTTATTTACAAGAGCCTCGAGGTCATTCTACTAAAAAGTAGTCAAGGTAGCTTTCCATTGTGTGAAAATACCGTATCTTTCTTATCCATTCAACGGTTGATGGGCAAGTTACCCTTGCTTCTTTTCTGGTCTCCTGTCACATGGAGCAATTGTTTCCTCTGCTTCGATTTTTGGTATATCAATTCCCTTTTGAGTTAAATGTGTCTTGTATAGAGTATATTGATGGATCTTGTTTCTTGATCCAGTCTCCCTGTGTTTCTTTTTATTGCTAAACTGAGGCCATCTACATTAATGGTTACAACCAGCATATGTTGGTTTGTCTCTGCCATGCTATCCTCCTGCTGTTGGCGCTCCACTTTTCCTCTTCATTCAATTGCCTGTCCTGTTTGACAATCCTCCTCTACTGCTGTTCCTGGAACCATGGTCATCTTTATCTCTCTGTAGAATATATCCTTTAGCACTCTCTGTAGGGTTGGTTTGGTGGTCATGAATTCCTTCAGTTGTTCTTTATCATGGAAGTACCTTATTTTTCCATTAATTTTGAAGGATAGTTTTGCAGGATACATCAATCTGGGTTGGAAGTTGTTTTATTTCAGGATTTAAAACATTTCACATAAACTCTTCTTGACTGGATGGTTTGTGTTGACAAGTCTGCTGTGGTTCTGATTGGTTTTCCTTTATAGGTGATCTGTTTCTTTCTCTAACAGCTTTTAATAGTCTGCCTTTGTGCTGAATTTCTGAGATCTGGATTATTATATGTCCAGGTGTAGATTTATTTTTGTTATGGCTAGTTGGAGTCCTATATGCCTCACCTATCTGTATGCCAGGTCCTTTTCCCATGTTTAGGAAATTTTCTACTGTTACTTCTGTAAATAGGCTTTTTATTTCATTTGTGTTGATCCCTGCTTCTTCACTGATACCTGTCACTCTTAAATTATATTTCTTTGCATTATCTTGCTGCCATTGAATTTTATTTTCTGGTTCCTTGTTATTTTTAAGAGACCTTTCCTTTCACAATCATTAGCTGCAATCCTGTCTTCAAGGTTAGAAAGTCTATCTTCAGTCTCTTTCAAGTGATTTTGCCAGCTTTCAATTGACTTTTTAATTTCCTGGCTATCTCTTCAAATCTGTTTCATGCATTGTAATTCCTTTCTACATTGTTCATTCAAGGTTTCCATCAATTTCCTATGCTCCTCTTTTAAGATTTCCATCATTTTCCTATGCTCCTCTTTTTTATCTATGTCTTCTTTAGATATGCTGAGCAATTCTGTCATTATGTTTGTGATTTCTTTTTTTTTTTTAACCTGAGACATTATTTCTGATTTGATTACTTTTACAGTCTCATGAGGTTGTTTCTTTACTTCAGTTGCTATCCTCCTGGAGATTTCAGGTGTGTGACTTCCATTTTCTTCCATGACTTTATCTCCCAGACTTGTTCTGTGTGGGCTGAAGGTCTGAAATTGCCTTTTGCTCCTTCATTGTGACATCCTCCTGGGTTCCTCCCAACGAGCTGGTTGTGAGGCCCCAGGCAATGTTCATGTTGGGAGCCCCTCTGCAGTATAGGGGAATGTGACAGACACCTGGGTTCCTCTGAAGAGAGGGAGATAGCAGGGCATAGGACGGGTTTCTCCAGACCTGTGCAGCTACACTGGGGCTCCCTTGATAG
Organism: Dasyprocta punctata; assembly: GCA_004363535.1. Classification (NCBI taxonomy): domain Eukaryota; kingdom Metazoa; phylum Chordata; class Mammalia; order Rodentia; family Dasyproctidae; genus Dasyprocta; species Dasyprocta punctata. Next base: position 6,657 of record RJWM01044758.1, on the reverse strand, counting down.
CCAGGGGTGCGTGGAGGGTGCTACTTCTCTCAGCCTGTGTGTCTACATTGGGACTCCCATGGTGGAGGCAGGCACACAGGAGTGTGTTTGTCTGGTTCTTCCAGTGGATGATGGCTGCCTGAAGGAAGCAAGGGCCTTCAATGGTGGCCTACAGGTGCATGAGGCTTACTTGGCTGCATGTCCCTGGTCCTACTGGTTGCCTGCAGAAAGCAAGCCTTTTGGTGGTGGCAGCTGGCAGGCAGAGGTAGATGTGCTAGTTCTCTCGGCCCACACTAGCTGCCTGCAGAAAGCAGCCTTTCAGTGGCGACGACTGGCAGGAAGCTCCCAGTGAATTCTTAATGAGCAGAATTTGGGAGTGAGAAATCCAAGATTGAGAGTTACCTCTGGTGAGGGCCTTATTGCATCATAACATGGTGGGAGGAGCCACATGATGAGAGAATGGGAAAGAAAGTCAATTAGCTTTCAAAACAACTCACTCTTGTAACAATTATTCACATTCACTGATAGAGACCCGAAAGAGTTTTGCCCTAGTATAAATTACTGTACAGTTATGGCGATGATCTAACATGGCAGAAGGCCAAAGCAGGAATGCTTACCCTGATGGCCACTTTTTCTTTTTTTTCCTTTGGTCTAAGTTGCAACTCTCTTTTTTTTTTTTTTTTTTTTTTTTTTTTGCGGCACCGGGGATTGAACTCACAACCTCGCGCCTGCCAGGGCAGGCGCTTAAGGCACTGAGCCAAACTCCCGGCCCTGGTTATTTGAGGCAGGGTCACACTATGTAGTTCAGGCCGGCCTTGCGCTGGCGTTGTAGCCCAAGCCGGCCTCGAACCCACAACGCTCCGCCTACCTCAGCCTCCCGAGTGCTGGGATTAAAGGCGTGCGCCACCACGCCCGGCTTTAAGTTGCAACTTTCAATCAGTTCCTCACATATCATCAGTGACTGCCCCATGCACCGCTTCTGATCAGAGGTCACATATACACTCCAGTTGAAGGAGATGGCCAAACTGCCATGAGTTGTGTGTTCCTTCCCACGTCCTCTCAATAAACACGTTCTTCTTTTTCACTTTTTGCTTCTCTATTACACCAAAAAACCCTAACAAGACCCACTACAAAGTGGCTCTGAGCAGGATTTAAAATTAACCGATTGACTATGTTTACTTGTGAGTCTGACCCAGGCCTAAGCCCATTGTCTGGAGATGAGCAGTGGGTTCATAGTAAGTGAACCTTTACAAATCACTTGGCAGAGGCTTGTAGTGGCCTGTGAGTCCATGATGACTCTAAAGACAAGACAAGACCACAACTGAGGACACATGGCTCCAATCCCAATTAACTAAATAAAGACTGTAGCTGCAGGAATCACACTCTTGTGAAGGTCAACCTGGAGATAAGATAGTTCTCCTAAATTAATATAATTTATTACTTGGAGAAGTCCTTTCCCTGATTCCCAAGGTCCTGCTCAGTTTCCTGTGCTTTCTACTCTAGGCCCTTACCTTGTTTGAAAACCAAATAAATACATGCTGCCAAGAGAAGCTCTTTGTGTCCTCCCCCAAAGAATCTCAAATTCTGCTAGAGGGTTTTGATCCTTCTGAAGCCCCAAAATCATACCACTTGTCTCTCTTATTTGAGAGGTTGTGGACCTGATCAGTCCATGATAGTTGACAAGGACATTAAGCCATTCAAGAGGGTTGAACACTTGTGACCTAGTCATCTTTTAAAAAGTCCCATCTCTCACTGCTGCTGCATTAGGGATTAATTTTTTAACAAATGAACTTTGGGGACACAGTCAAATCATACCAATGTGTTTATACCTTTTCAGAAGATTTGAATGTGGGAAAATGATGTGAGAGCAGATGTGGAAATGGAACAACTTAATTAGAGAGTAGTCTAACCTTAGACTACTCCATAGGACGCTGAATTATAAAGATGTGTTGAATTTCACTTTGCACTTTGGAGTAGCATTGGGTTTGCATTTGGATGTATATTTGTTGCTCTGTCTTTTCTAGTCACTGCTGGCAAGATAGTGGCAGCTGATTCTGAAGCAGAAGCAAATGAGGCTTGCTGGGTTTGGCCTGCTTCTGATTCACCCCTCACTTACACCTTCCCACTTCCCACTCTCCCCCACTCCCCAGAAGACCTCTGTTCCCTCAGGTAGCATTAGCTGCTGTGCGTGAAAAACTGAGATGTAGGAGGCACAACCACCTTCAAAGATTATCTTGAACACTGCATGAGAATTCCTCAGGGATGGTGGGCAAATGTGCCTACATCTTGGAAAGGATTAAAATTTTGCTATTGTTTTGTTTTTAAAATAAAACCATCCCAAACTTACCTCTGTTACTTCTAGAAGATTTCACTGGGATTAGCACTGCTGATGTCTGATGGTCTCTGAATTCTCTGGACAGGTGGTAACTAGCCCATGTTTCTTGGACTGATGTGGTAGATGATTTTGTGTTATCCCCCCAAAATCTCAGGCAGTTGCAGGGTGTTTTTTTTCCAGAGGTGACTGTATCTAGAGTATGTGATTGATTCATGGTGGAATGCTGAGATTGCAGTTGTTGGGATTAAGGGTAGGTGATTGCTGGATCAGTCCACTAATTGGATTGGCACTGCCCTAATCCCAGCAGACTGGATACATTATAAAGGACAGAAGGAAGCTTGTCTTGTTCTCTACACTTGTTGCTTTTGCTGTCTCCTGCCACCATGAGTTGTCTCCACTGTGAAGCCATCCTGCCTTGGAGCCAGCTGATTATGGACTGAAACCTTTACAAATTGTGAGCTAAATAAACCTTTCCTCTACAACAAACAAACAAACAACCCCCCAAAATAAAAGCAAAACAAAAATCTTAATGATAGACCTACAGAAAAAAATTCAGTGAATATATAAGGGCAAGACAGAAATGACAAAGTCCTTCTACCAATGGTTAAAAGAAAATTTAATGCTCTGATTAAGGATAAGATATCAAAATATTTTTTCTTGTAATGTAGGGGAAGCTTCAGAAATGTAATGGTAAAACATGTGAAAGCCTCTTCAGAAGGTGGAAGTCCATTTCAAAAAATGAACATATGAAATGAGTAATTTATTGGCAAATGAGGACCTTGGAATTATAAATACGTATGAACTTTGCAAAGTATTTTCCTTGATTAAAATAACTAGTTACTTGGTGAACATAGCTGGTTATATTTAAGTTATTTTGAAAGAGTAGAAATGGAGTAAGATCATGTTCATAGGAAAGTTGGAACTGACTACCTAAGGCTATATGATTGACAACTCAAAGTTATTTCTATTTTTCTATGCTTCAAATGAGAAAATCTCATTTAAAAAAGACCTTAGTGGATTTGGAATTTACAAAGAATGGACAAATTTATGTGTTGTGGACATCAGTAAATACAAGATAAACAGCATAAGAGGGACTTTGCTGGAAATAATTTATTTATTTACTTATTTTAAAGAGAAAAAATAACTATAAAAGAGTTTCAAAACTGGCTAGTAGGAGAGTAACAATAATTAATACATTGTGTACTGTTGTCTTCATAGTGGTTACCCAGAGTACAAGATATAGGCATGAAATATTGTCCAAACAATTTTAGCACAAATCTTTCTTTTCAATGGACTAAGAGAAACTAGCTGTATAACTATCCTAACTATCAAGAATTTATCATATGATTCTAACAAATGGAAAGAGATATGTTACTGACAACATCAAAAAGATCCCTACAACAAATATGACATCTAATTTCATAATTTCTTTTTTTATTTTAAAGAGGATAAAACCAAAGAAAATAAAACAGAATAAAACCAATCAAGATAAACCAGTATAAGTGATACAGGACTTCAAGACCTTACAAAACCAACAACAGTTACCATAACGCCTTTTGCTGTCTTCAAAATGGCTGCAGATACCTTTGGACATAGTGAAAATTGAACTGAACAGAATAGAATAGAAACAATAAAAACAAAACAATGAATGCAATAAAGGACTTCAAAACAAGCCAATAGTAAATCCAAAATGACTACCATAATATGTCTTGCTATCTTTTAAATAGCTGCTCATGCCATCAGATTTAACATAATCAAACAAAACAAAAGAGAATAAAACCAAACCCAACAAAACAATAAAAATGATATGGTTTCCAGGCAGGGGTCACTTCCTGGTGAGGCCTGGTTATCTCCCTCTGTAGTCCTCTAATGGTGCTGACTCACAGAGAGAGGCACTTTAATTTCACAACTTCTTATGGAAGACCAATTCTGAAACAAGACGTAGAAAAGACATAAATTGCCAAAGACATTGTCAGGCAATTCTTACAGGGAGACTTAAAAAAAAGAAAAAGAATTAGTCTTTTCATGCTCATAATAATGGTTGTTACGCTGCCAAGGACTTTTATTACCTATCTCCATTTGGCTGAGACCATGGATATCCCATCAATATAGTCTTATCTCCTTCTACCCCCAGTTGCTGTGTCAGTTTCTGCCAAATTAAGGCTGTATTATCTCAGTTTTAATTCATTCTACAGGCATGGCCTTGATCATTCCTGTGTTACTTCCCATGTGGCCACTCCTGCCAGTCTATGGGAGTGTGAGGCCACCCTTCTCCTCTGTGTCGGCCCAGCCCATCAGCCAGGCCTCTGTTGGTTCTCAAAGCAGATTGCCTGTTCAGGAGTGAGAGTGGAGCTCATCCTGAGCTCTTTTCTTCTCCTTTTTAAAATTACAATATTCCAAATGGAAAAGCAATAAGAAAATATTTCAACAGAAGTTGTTAAATTTGAAGATGCAATTTCCAAATAAAAGAAGTTTCTGAACATAGAAGGAAAAAAAAAACAGATAAAAAAGACCAAAATCAATTCTCAGCAAAAACATATTAATTTTTGAAAAACAAACAAACAAAAAATAGCACTACTAAAGTCTCAGGCAAAATCAATAGCAAAAGCAACACCATGACATAGTTTCATAAAAATTTAAAACCATGGGGGCAGGGGGAGAATTCTGCAAGTTTGCGAGTAGAAAAAAGTAGGTCATTTTCATGAAGCAAAATATCAAACTAGCTTTGGCCATTTCCACTGCAATGAGCAATGCTAAATGAAATGTGATGACATCTTCTATACAAAGGATAAACTGGAACTCAAGAATAATGGACCACATCAAACCATTTGTATAGGGAGGCAACAGAGAGACATTCTCAGGCATTCCTAATCTTAAAAAATGTGACAGCCAGGGGCTTGTTTTGAAAAGATTGCTCAAAGCTGCAAAACATATTGTGCATTAAAATTAAAGAATTCTGAATGGATAATGGCTAAAAATGAACTTGTGATAATTATTGGTATCAATTATTGTTAACCAAGTAAGGACAACTGTGGAAAGTTTATTTCTGATACTGGAGTGATTGTTTAAATTGAGACATAGACTGCACAAAAGAAATGTGAAAGAAAGAAAAAAGGAGAAATATCAAATTCAATTATGAATCGGAATTTACATGTAGGGAATAAGAGATACAGACAAAAAGAGTAGTATCATTTGTCTTTCATCTGGAAGAGTACAACATGGTTTGATTAGGGAAAAGAACTAGGATGCTTAGAAAATGTTTTAAAATATTCACAAGAGTATTTAAAATAGATTTTTTTCTTTTATTGTTGCTGGAGATCAAACCCAGGGCCTCATGCATGCTGGGCAAGTGCTCTACCACTGAGCTATATCCCCAGTCCTTAAAATACATTTTTTTGTTTTCCAAAATATTTTAAAAGGTAAAGAAAATGCAGTCCATTTAACCAAAGATACAGTAAAGACACCTATTATACACCTATTATACACTAAAAAGCACCAAGTGTAGCAAAGACCAGATTTCACCCCAGTGTGGTATTATTTGGAGGTGGGCATTTTCTGCTTTCAGAGGAGAACATGCCTTGTAAAAGGGCCAGAGTAAAGTAACTCAGGCCTTGTTGTTCCTTTCCCAAATAAGGACTCAGTATGCATCGTCTCCTGTGGACCTACTAACAAAGTCAGCCTTGGAAGCAGAGAGCCATCTTATCAGGTACCAAACCTACTGATGCATTGACTTTAGACTTCCCTCTTCTAGCACTCTGAGAAAAAAACTTCTACTGTTTATAAATTATTCAGTCTGTGGCATTTTGTTGTAGCAGCAGAAATAGGCTGAAACAATTTCTCCCTTACTCATTCTGTGACCTTGGAGAGGGGAAGTGGAGAAGGTCTTCCGGGACAAGAACAACTGTAATTCGGCTTTGGTGCCCTCTGGGTGTGGCCAGTGTTCAAATGCTTATCTTTCTTTAAGTTGATATTGTAGTTCTCCAGAGACTTCCACTTCCACTTTGTTGACGCAGCCAACAGACTCTCCTGCCAACCATTTAGGACTTCTACACTCAGACAGTGGCAGTCTGCACCCCTGCCCACCCTAGCACCTCCAATCTGTTATTATTGGAATTCTTTTTAAGTCCAGCTTCCTTCAGCATGGTTCACATCAGACCACAAGAATTACAAACTTTTGCTCCTTCACTGGAGCAGATGGAGCTGTATCATGTGTATTAAAATCATAACGTGAGTTTTGTGGAAGTAACTGAGTGTTGGCAAAGGGAAAAAAATATTGATGTCACTGAAAGAGAATTTATTACCTACATTTCCCAAGAGAAAGGGACATGCCACATCCCCTAAGA
>RJWM01044757.1:0-13126 GCA_004363535.1 Dasyprocta punctata | reverse complement strand
ATGCAGTAAGTGCAGCCCCCTGAGAGGACAGAGAAGCATTTTCCAGGGCTTTTGTTTCTTGTGTTAAGACTTAAGCATAAACCTCGGAAAATCCCTGAGAACTAAATTTCTACCTTGCCTGTATTTCTCTGTGATGGTTTTTCCAATTTCCATTTCTCAAGACAAACTTGAATGCATTTATTCCATTTTATGAAAATAAAATAAGACCTAGAATCACAGAAGGTGACTTAAAAGAAATTATTCCACTATGTCCACAAGATACTATTCTTATTTGTTGCTTCTCCTGTCCTTCTGCCCGCTCCTCCTTTCTTCTTTCTTTCTTTTCTTCCTTCCTTTCTCTCTTCTTTCCTTCCTTCCCTCCCTCCTTTTTTCCTTCTTTCTTGTTCTGTTTCCCTTTAGGGAAACAAAGTATTGCTACTATATGATCTACTGATCTTACTACTTGCTGTATACCCTACAGAAAAAAGAGATCAGAAAGCATTTCCATGACGATGAACTCAAAACATATGTACAATACAGAGGAAATGTTTTATAGTCACAAGAAATATTTTGAAGCCTATGTAGCACAATGAGAACTATTTAAGTCTCAACATATTCCAGCAATTGGTAATAACATGAAACACAATTAAATTATGACAATTTTCAAAAGGACAGCAAATATGATAAGCAAAGATGTATACTTAGAATATTTTTTAATTTTTTATTTTAAAGAGAATAAAAGCCAAACAAAACAAAATGGAATAAAGCCAATGAAAATAAGACAGTGTGACACAGGGTTTCAAAAACAAGATAATAGGAAATCAACAATGGCTACCATAATGCCTCTTGTTGTCTTCAAAATAGCTGCCCATATCATCAGACATAGGAAAATCAAGCAAAACAGAATGGAATAGAAACAAGAAAAACAAAACAATGAATGTAATATAGAACTTCAAAACAAAATAATAGTAATTCTAAAATAGCTACCATAATATATCCTGTTATCTTTGAAATAGTTACCTGTGACATCAGATATAATAAAATCAAACAAAACAAAGCAGAATAAAACCAAACCAAACAAGACAATGAAAATGATACAGGACTTTAAAGCAAGATAGTAGGGAACTGCCACCTTCAGAAGGAGATCCCCCATAGATGCTGTATTGTGTATTGTTATCATCTAAATAGATGATCAGATTACTGGTTTTAGGCCTGCAAAGTCAATGAAACACTAAACACTATGAGCATTAAATTGTATTTTACTTCAGTAGCTATCATCTCAGCCTGTGTTTCTCTGGATCAGCCAGTCACTCACGCTACAATGTTTTTAAGAGTAACCATGAATTGGAAATGCTTTATTGTCCATAAGTAGATCTATGACTTAAAAACATAAATGTGTTGAAGTGAATGAATTAGCTGTACTTTTTCATCATGTATAGATTGTAAACGTAATACTGCATGGAAAAATTAAGTTCAAGAAGGATCTATACAGTAAGATATCATTTATATAAAACAAAAAATAAGCCGGGGGTGGTGGCGCACACCTTTAATCCCAGCACTCGGGAGGCTGAGGTAGGAGGAGCGTTGTGAGTGCGAGGCCGGCCTGGGCTACAACATGAGCGAGCGCAATGCCAGCCTGATCTACACAGTGCAACCCTGCCTCAAAAAACCAGGGCTGGGAGTTTGGCTCAGTGGCTTAAGCACCTGCCCTGGCAGGAGCGAGGTTGTGAGTTCAATCCCCAGTACTGCAAAAAATAAATAAATAAATAAATAAATAAATAAATAAAATAAAATATATAAAATATAAAGTATTATCACAGTTGAGCGCAGTGACATAGCTATAACCCCAGCACTCTGGAAGGCTGAGGGAAGAGGATTGCAAATTTGGGCTCAGCCTAGGCAAGTTAGCAACACAGTCAGACCCTGTCTCAAAATTAAAAAATAAAAAAGGGCTGTACGTGTAGCTCAATGCCAAGGCCCTGGGTTATATCCCCAATACCACACAACACACACACAAAAGAATATCATATATAACTCATGGATATAGCTATACACAGTAAATTTTATAACCTAACATGCTATATTAATAATTACTTAATAGATAATACATAATCTTTAGCATATTACTTATTTAATAAGTGATATTTATGTTTATTTAATTTATTTTATACAATTATTTATCGTATAAATTATTTTATTTTATGCAACTATTTAATATAATTATTTAATATGACTTTTATTATGTTCATGAAACAAAATCATTATAAAGAAAGAATAGTCATTTAATTTTGTGGGGGAAGAAAGGTGAATAGAAAAATGGGTGGAAGAAATCAAAAAGATTTCTGCAATACTTCTATGTTTTCTTTCTTTTAAAAACTTAAAACAAATATAGCCAGATGTTAACATTTGTTAATTCTGAGTGCTGGAGACCTAGAAACATGTTCTGATACTCTCTGTTCTTTTCTGTTTGAGATATTTCATTATGATCCAAAGTTTGAATTACTTGCCAGCTAGTAGTTAGTATTTTAGCTTCAATGTTTTGGTTTTCTTAGTTTTTGTTATATAAAAGTTCTTCATGTTTTCATTTCAAACTCAATTCATTTTTCCTAGGTTTATTTATTCTTAAAAAGTGACTTAGTTTTCTATCCTCCACTCTTGAAGTTTATTCATTCTTTGCATTTTTCCTTTTTTCTCCTTGACACCAGAGAATTTCAGTCATAAATATTAAACAACAAAAAATTCCAGAGTCAGCTTTCTGCAGAAGCCTTCAGTGCAAGTTTGTGATACAAATCTACCGTTATCGTCGACTTAGCTCTCAGTTGAGATTGATGGTTGTTCAATGAGAATTGCTCACATCTTGAGAAAAAAGAATGTCTTAGTCTCCTTTATTTTTTATCTAATAGCATATGCATTTATTGAGCACCTCTAGTGTGCCCAATGCATTGCCTCAAATCTTGAGCATTGTGGAGCACAGGTGTTCAGAATAAGGACACGTTCTGCCCTCAGGAACAGTGACCAGCTGCTCTTCACAGTGGTGTGACACGGTGGGAGCTCCAATGCCTCCCACCAAAAGGCAGCAGCAGAGCCAGAAGCAGATAACAAAGCCCGATGATCACATTTGGTTTTTCTCCACCAAGGGCCAGCCTTAGATGATTCAGCATGTTTGGTCCTCCTGTGCAGGGCCCTGTGGTTTAGCGTGGAGACTTAGAGGTACCCATCCCCCACACTCCCTGGAGGTCTCACCATGGCCTTCACAAGCTGTGTGCCTGGCCAGCCCTTAGCTCCATGATGGCTTGGACTTGGCCTGTCTGCTCCATGCTCTCTTCCTTGTCCCCATGGATGGAGAAAGTGAGTGACAGAGTCAACTTTGAAGAGTGAAACTGCATTTTCCATAAAATGAAACCACCATGAAAATATGCAAAATTAAACTTATCAACATTGACGGTATGAGTACTGCGGAGAAACGCACATCAGAAGATTCCTAGAATTGTTATAGATTTGCTTTTCAGAACTCTGCAGACATTTTTGATGAGGACAAGAATGACAAACTAGGCCAGGATCGCAACTTTCGATGCTAAGAAAATTTTTAAAAATTAAAAATATCAACTATGCTCTGCAAACTGGAGACAGATTTCAAACCATAGCCTTTGCCATTTTTTTCTGACATTTCCAAGGCATGAGAATTGACCATTCATTCTCAACGTGCAGAGACAGTCTTTGGTGTTGGCACAGATAAGTGACAGGGATGTGCTAGCTCCTCTCTTAAGGTGACAGCCTCTCCTGTTTCTCTTCCACTGAGTCATTCTTTGGTCTCAGGACCAAGGAGCAGTTTCTCAGAGTCTATTCCAACTTCCAGCCCAAATCCTCTGCCCTCACTCAGTATTCCACCTTATCAGTTGTCTCAGACACAACCTTCATCTCTTCCATGGTGATGACCATCTTCCAAGGGTCACAGGCAGGACCACATCTGTTTAGGACCCTGCACTTCCCTGTGCCAGGAACACACTGTTTCACCATGTGCATGTTGGGGGATGGCGGATGGATGGGGAAGTGGTCCATAATGAACATGGCAGGTTGTAAGTGATGACCGGTCACGCTGTGATGCAACTTAAATGTAATTTTAGTTTGTGAATAAGAACATGATGGATTTGCTTAACTGTCATTAGAAACATATTACATTAACACCTTCCAAAGCTGATTTCAACACATTGTGGTGTTTCAGTGTGCGCTACTGGAATCAAACCAGTCTCTGAAGCTCTTTAAATGCTTACTCTTCAATGGAAAAACTTGTTTAAATACATGTCCCACGTCTATTATTTACATTCATTATGGTATAATATGATATACACACATATATGTAATTCTGCCTGTATACTTCAGCATTAGCATATCATGTACATTATAAAATACAAAAACAAATTAAAATCAGTTAGGATAACAAAAAATAGAAATAGCGATTGTGTTTTCCTCTCTGTTTGCACTCAGGCAGGTGGGCTTTTACCCTGTAGCTTATCAGTCTTTATGGCCAGTGTTCTGTGAGTAGCTAGGGCAGAAACCTGTCTGGATCTTGCCTCGTAACCCTGGCTGCACACAGAGTTCCCTGCAGAGTGTCCTAACAGACCAACTGTTGGTGCCCAAGCCTGCTCCCAGAGGTTTTGCTCTTGTAGGTCTGGAACAGAGTCCAGTGATACACATACTCAGGTACATTGAGATTGTATTAGAACACAGAACATGACTCAGTAGATTTTGGGTAAGTCCAGCGGAAGCCAGAGCTGCCAGTCTCAGTGCAGGGGACGTGGGTCACGAGGTCAGGTGGACCTGGAGCCCTGAGTGACCTTTCCGTGGATGGATCTCAGCACAGGAGGAGTGAGGGCTGCTCTTGGAGACGAACACCTTGCTCACAGGAAACCTCTCACAGTGTGATTATCTACCAGAACTCCTTTTCTCCATTGGAGAATTTGTGTTTCTCTCTGATCTTCCATTGAAGGACATTGTAAGTAAAAGACTTTGAGAGAAAGTATTAGAGTTCTTTTTTCTGAATGTTTTTATAACAACCAATTGTTCTTTTTCCCCATGAGTTTATGATGTTCATGTAGGAATAATTGCTATTCAAAGTCTGAAATTACATGTTGAATTCAACAGTCACCCGATTCTAATACAGAAGTTAGTGGGAAAATGTAATATTTGGCAGAGAGTTGAAACATACTCTTCAGATCAATTCTTATGTTCCATTTTTAATATTATATATTATTGGAATATGGCATAAAAGGAAAAATATTACAAGATCTTGATAGAAACTAGCATTTTCAAAATTAAGCTGAATTATTTTAAAACGAGTTTAGGTAGAACAGGCCTATAGTTTGAGCCCATAAGTTTACTTATACAACAAAGAGGAAGCAAATTATTAGATTATTATATGCTCTCAGCACTTCTGAGACTGGAAAATTACTTAGATTGTAGAAGTTTCTAAAAGTCTTCATGTTTGTCCATTTGTTCTGAAGCTGTGTGTTTATGGATGATGGTTAAGGATTCTTATGGACAGTTAAGGGCCTAGGGTTCAGTCGGTAGAAACTAAGATTCGGACCTTATTGGTTGTGCATCCCTGGAACAAATAGCTGGTCCAGAAGTCCAAAGCTCCGCCTGCTTGGGCCAGTGCCTGGGCATGGTCCTGGGGCAGCACTGGGCTAGGGAGTCACCTAGAGTTTTCTGATGCTCAGGCCACACCTGGACCAAGTAAATCAGGGTCTCTGCAGCTCTTGGCCTGGGCGTTTCCTCCTGGTGATTCCAGGGTGTAATGGGGGCTGAGCCCAGGGAGGAGAAGCCCAGGTCCTCTTCACATCCGCGCAGCCCTCTGCTCCCTATCATGGTTCTGGCTGTGCTGTGTTCGCCCTCTCTGAGCCTGGTCTGCAGACCAGTCCGCCCTCTGTCCCTTTCCCTGCAATTCTGCTCTGTTCTTCTCCTTAGTTAAACACATTTAGTCTCCTCTGGCCTACTTTTTTCAGTTGAAAGCATTTTTTACTGATTTCCAGTAAGGCTCTGCATTAGATTTTTTTTTTTCCTGTAGTTAAAGCCACTCCTTGTGGGTTGAAACTGCATCTTTTAATCTCTCCTCTTCCCTAAGAGGATGATGAATTAATGTGTCTTCTTATTTAATTATCTGTAGTGCCCAGGGTCTGATTTAGTGAAGGGCCTTAAAAGGAACTCAGTAAACATTTGTTGCATGTGTGAACTTTCCCTCTCATGTTAGCTATTCTGCTTCTGAGTCTGTTGACATAAGCTTCATACATACCTGAAATCTACTTCCTGGGTTGCATCAGCAGGCACCATTGTTGTGGTATAGACCATTATCATCTGTTCTGGCTTCCAATTTCCTGCTCCCCACCCCCTCCCAAAATTCACACACATTCCATGATGGACAGGTGTGAATATCACCTCATCCCAACCCACTCTGGGCAGCCAATGTGATACTTTAAAATTATTTTGTTCAATTTATTATTCTTGTATTATTAGCAATTACTTAGTATAGAACTTTTTGAAATATAAAAAGTCTACTGTCTTAGTCCAAGGACTATTTCTCCATTTACATGGGTACAGTTTGTGGTTTGTTTCCAGAAGCTTCTGCATTACTGAAGTCCATTTCCTGTTGTATAGACTTGTCAGGATTGTGGATTGGGTCTTTTTGGACAGTGTGTTCTCTATGCAGTTACCGCTGGAATTTGAGGAGACTTTTTATGGCTGATTTTATTCATTGAAAGGTCTTAATGACAGACATATCATTTGTAAGCAAGTAAAATTATGCCCTTTGCTTTTCAAAATCTATGCTTATTATTTATTTTCTTGGGTAATTTTAGAAGATATGACTTCTATACTTCTGCTAAGGAGTGGTGAGGGAAGGCTTCTTTATTTCTGAAGTTACTGCCCCGCTTCTTCAGTCTCATCATTAAGAATAATTTTGGTCCCTTCAACTGAGACAGACTTTGTAGTGTTGAAGAAGACTTCTTGGTTGCTGCTCCATTATGCTTAGGAATTTATGGTGTAAAGTACGGCATGCATCAATGTTAGCAGCTGTTCTTTCATCTGTTAATGTGAAAAGTTTGACCTTTTACATATTTTGGTATCAGTCAAACCCTGCATCCCTAAAACAAGCACTATCTGGTTATGCTGTGTGATTCTTGTAACACACTATTTGATTCTATTTGTTTATACTCTATGTAGGAGTTTTGCCTTTCTATTTGCAAACAGTGCATAGATTTTCTGCCTTCCGTAGCTGCATTTCTCTAAGGCCATGGTCCCTCCCCACACCTCTGTAACCTTTCCTACTAAGTAAACTCATATATAATCCCCTAAGTGGTCAGCGTCCTTTCAGAGCTGATGGGCTTTCTGCATGCTGCTCTCCCTAGGAGCCTCCTTTCCTTATTTGCCTTTCAAACTCATGCAAGAATGATCATGGGTGATCACTGGTCTCTCCTTCAATGAAGATTTCTTAAATCTTCTGTCCACATTGCCACTTTGGCTGGTCATTCCCAGCTCTGCTGTCTCTGTGTTGTTCTTGTATCTCTATTATAACATTGACCATAGAGCAACAGTATTGTTTCTAAGCCGGTTTCTCTATTTTAAATCTTTGAAGGTGGAGACCTTGAGTTCTCATCTCTGTCCCATCAGCTTTCAGCACAAGGCCTCTGTGTCCCTGGCGCTCCATAAATGTGAGCTGGAGGAGGGAATGTGTGAAGGCCACTCATGCCTAGATCTTCCTCACCCTACTGCAGGTTTCCTGGGGACTGCGCAGTGCTCCCAGGATGGCGGGGAGAATCAGCACATTCTCTCTCACTTGAATGTCTCTTAAGTGTCTACTCTGCGGACCCAGATCGTGTATTTAAATGATCACATCTGTTGTGCCACTTATGACATCACAGTGGCAGGAGATTTTATTTAGATGTAATAAAGAACAGGGTGGTGCAGGCAGGGCTCATACTTTCACAAGATCTTCCTTTCACAGTTAGGGCCGTGGGAGGTTTTCCACCCACATGTTTACTGGGCACCTTCCATTTGCTTGCAGTTCTGCTCCATGCTGGAGAACAGCAGCAAATCAGCATCTTTAGCGATGCCACATTCTAGCCAAGAAGTGGGACCAAAAGTGAGGCAGTAATAAGCCAAATAGATGAACTTCTGACTTACTTGGAAGAAGGTGAGGAAGTGGAGGCAGGGGTTGCTGCTGTCAAGGAAGGGCCGTCCTAGGGGGTGACATAGGCTTAAAAGCAGAGATGCACTGAGCCTGGAAGGCCTTGCCAGCAGAAGCAGCAGTGAACTTGGCATATTTAAGGAGAGGAGGAAATCAGCAAGGCTGGAAAACAGCGAGGTCAGGGTGTCAAATAGAGGTGAAGGTGCACAGCAGGAACAGCGTGATCAACTGGGGGCTGTGAGCCATGCTTGATCAGAGTTTAGATGGTGTTTTAGATGTGCTGAGCTATGTTTGGAAACCATTGATTAGAGGAATGCTATCATGTTTAGACACGTAAAAGAATGTCTAGGTGCTATGTGGGGAATGAAGAGGGGTTTCTTTATGTTCCCCTAAGTATTAGAAGAAGTGGTTAAATAAAAATGTTGAATAGGCCTCTATGTCTGAGAAAGGCAGGTGGTGACATCTGTGGTGTACCTGGACACACGGGTAAAAAATACAATGTAGCAAAAGCCTCTCCTGCCACTCCTTCTCCCGCTTCTGCCTGCTGTCTTCCCCAGTGCGTGACTGGCACCATCTTTCCCTGGGCTGCCCACTTTCTCATCTTCTAAATTTCTTGTTCCTCGTGATGCCTCTTCCCAACCTCCCGGCACCATTAACTGCCCCATTATTGCTGAGTCATGATGCTAGGTTTTTATATACCTGGGAAGAGATTTTTAAAACTTAACTTCTAGTTGCTTAAAAACAAAACAAACAAGCAAACAAACAAAAAGCCAGAATGCCTGCTGTGACAGACTGAGCAGCCTCACTGGAACCATTATGACACGGTGGACAGCCCAGGGTGTCTGCAGAGCTAGTACCGAAACAGAGCAACCTTCAAATGGATTTAGCAAAACACTTGGTTACCATTTCATAGCAGGCAAACACTAATACATTTTAAAGGGGGAGTCACCCTAGGACATTATGAACAACAAACTCACATATACCCCTTGGTTCCTGTGAGTCCTTTCTGATGACTTTATATGAATGTTTATAGGAGAGAGAATGAGAGACCCTGTATGTGGCTCTGGGCTGAGGTCGGGAGCCCCTCAGCAGGGATGCTCAGTTCCATCTCTGGCTATGGTGTTAACTTTGTCTTGCAAGAGTCACATCCTGCTCGCTAGGCCATAAGGAGGGACACTTCGGCTGAACCTGCTGTCCCCTCCCCAGTGACCATCATACATTTTCACCTGGGTGAAGTGGATGCCAGCTCCTCCTTATCTCCCATGAGGTGTCAGTGCTCCCTAGCTTGGCAAGCATGGGGGGCCATCCTGGTCAGGTAGCAGTTGACATCCAGAACTTCTCTCCTTCCCAATTTACACAGATCCCCATCTCAAAGGAATGTGTGTCTAATGGGCAAGTGTTTGGAAAAGTCCCTCTTCCCTCTTTGCCTGGGGAAAACCTAGTCTTTCTTTTGAGATATAACCCAAAAAACCTTGAAAAGGCCTTGAAATCTTTTCTAACTTTTCCTATTCCCTACACAACCTCATCCTATTCATGAATAATTCCTGGATTCCCTAAATTCCTGATTTTATGACTCTCATCATTCCCCTTCTTCTAGTATAAATTACCTTACCACATTGTGTAGTTTGTAATAGGAACTCACCTTTTTCACCTTTGCTTCTTCCTTGCAGGCAAGTACAGTGCTTTGTTCAGTGGAGATTTGTTGAAAGAATAAACGAAAGGGAAAGATTTACACTTTGGTGGAGTGTTCTTCAGCTGCTAGATATAAACAAAGTTAAAGCACAGAATGTAAAAAAGGTGACATAACTGAGTGCTTCTGGACTGCCCCACAAGTGTCACTTCTAAGTGGAACATTTTTATTTTATGTAATATGTTTGAATAAAGTGTCTCGTGGAAGCTGAAGTAGAAGGGGATAATTCCACAATACACCAGAAGGTAGACTCAGAAAATGGGGCAGGAGTTGTTGAACACATTTTCATTTCATATTTAAAAAGACTTACTGAGAGATAGGCAACTGTGACTGTCACAGGAATGAGATTCCTAAGAAGCCACCATGATCCCATCACAGACACCATGCAGATGTATGGCCATCTGTGGGGAGGCATGGAAGGAATCGTGCGGGGAGTAGATGTTCCCCACCGCCTTTGGAGATTCTGTGAGTCTATAATTCTGTGGCTGTTCATGGAGTTATCCTGCTTACCATGGGGTTTTGAGCACTCATCATCCTAAACCAAAGTTTGCCATAATCTTTGCTATTAAGAACCTATGTTAGGAACATTAAAAGATTTAGGAAGAAAATATCTATAAAGGCCACCACATCTCCCCCCACTGAAAAAAATGAAACATGCTTTCTAAATTTCAGGGCTTTTGCATTGCAGAAAAATGTACCATCAGTAATTTTGTATCATAAAATTGAGGTCTAGAAAATTGCTGTGTTACCATTTTCTCCATAGGCACTAAGGCCACATTTCTCCAGCACTAAATTTCCTCAGTTTTCAGTTCATTTGCACTGGGTCCCCAGTTGGGGTGGGGGGATCTCACTCTTGTTCTCTAGATATTTGCACAGGACCTTGATCTTTCTTACCCAACTGCTGATCTCGAGGTTGACCTTCATTTGTAACCCTCCCTCTACCATCTGTCTTATGTAAGCACAGGGATTTTTATGTTTTCTTTTTTCTGGAGTTTGACACAGACAATATTGATCAGTGGTGGTGAACTTCTGGCACGTGTCTTGTTTTCGTTTTAACCCAAAAGATGTTAATGTAGAGTTCTTTTTTCAGTGTTCAGGTTTAATTGCAGTGGTGGCAGTTTGCAATAAGTAAGTGAGTTTTGGTTTGGGATTTGGGCACTCACCTCTAAAAGCTGCACCAGGGGCCTGTCTTTCCCCTGCATCCCCTCTTCACCCGTTTTCTTTTGCCCAACCCCTCCACACTTTGACTTCAGCATCGTTTAACTTGAACTTTTTCTTTCTTCTGCTGGTGCAAAACATTTTCAAATCTTCCTGGCACTAATACACACACAACTGACTTCCTTTCCAAGTATCTCCTCAATTCTCTGCTCTTCTCCACCAGCCTACCAAAGGAATAGTCTTTGCCCCATGCCTGGTGCATTCTCCATCTTCAGCAGACTTCACTGTGATTCCCGTGTCCGCTTCCCTGATCATGAAACTGTCCCTGCAGAGGCCAACACTGACCACTCGATGGTCCAGGCCCCTTGGTGGGTGAGGAGTGGCTGAAATCATGGAATGCTTGCTCCTCTGTGATCTCTCTCAGGCCGTCTGATCCCCACTATCATCTTTGCCATTGCTTTTCCTGGTTTTAACTACACAAACATACACAAGTAGCACATTCAGGAAACAGACTTCAAGTGTCTGCTCTAGACCAGACACTACATGGGGCTGGAAAATCAGTGAGCAGAGCCTTTCTGCCCTGGAGCAGGACAGAGGGAGTTTTCAGAGCCACCTCAGTTAGTGTGGGCGTCACAGGATCATTCCCGAGAAAGCTGCTGAACTGTACACTGAAGGGGCAGCAGGCGCCTCCCAGAAGGTTCCGAAGGGCCGTTCCAGGCAGAAGGAGCAGCATTGTGTAGGCAGACAGCACACATTGTGTAGGGTCTTCAACTTGTGATCTTCCTGCCTCAGCCTCCCAGGGTGCTAGAATGACAGGCATATATCATCACATCTGGCTTGGACCAGCTCTGCGTGACTTCGCTCCTTATTCCCAGTGTGATGGTAAGGATGGCAGGGACATTTCTTGATGTATTTGGCTGAGTCCTCTGGGGCTCTTGGGCCATTTTCCTTGGTTGGCTGTGGAGAGCAGGGTGCCCTGTTGGCCGAGGTGGGAAGCTGGCATGAGGTGGTGGGGCAGTGGCGTTTACATTTTGGCTCTGGGGACCGTCTAGTGGCCAGGATGATTTGGGGCGGGTAGCTCTCCTGTGGTGTCCAGCAGACCAAGTTCTGGGAGAGGCTCTTTCTTGGGCAGCAACAGGATGCAAAGGCTGATTTATTTTGGAGCCGAAGGCACAGGAGATGCTAGATGAAGGGCCCGGCGTCTGAGAAAGCTCTCACCGTGCCACGTCCTCCAGCAGCCGCCCTCTAATTACTGCACTGGGGAGGATTGGTGTCTTTGCCCGATCTGGGACTTGACGGCCATTCACTGCCTAATGGGAAAAATGTCCCAGAAGGAGCAGCCCTTTGAAGGCCAGGCTGGTGTGGTGGCGGCCTGTAGCTGGGTGCGGCCTCTCTGCTGAATCCCACATCTCTAAATTCTCAAGCACCTGGCACTCATGGCTTCTCGCTGCTGCAATGCCAAACCAGCCCTAAGGCAACTGCGCCACCCAGGCCTTTGGGGGCATGGCTGGACACAGTGGCAGCTTCCACCCACCACCAGAGTCTGGGGACCGTGGACAGGCAAGCACATGGCAGCCTGGAAGGAGCGGAGGGGAGGACAGAGTCTCACTGCTGCTTGCCCTCTCCTTGGGATTTAGCTGGGGTAAAGATGGCCCCCTCTCTGTCTTGCTAGTCCCTGGCCTTTGTCTCCATTCCTGGCTTTGGGTTCACTTCGCTCTTGTCTTAGGGATTGGTTGGGGACAGCATAGCTTTTCTCGTATCCCCACCTCAACGCCCAGAGTCCAGCAAGATGCCCTTTAAACCAAATTTAAGGGGCCCTTGATCTCTGCCAGCACTGCTCTTACAGGAGCAGGGAGCAGCGCCCCCTTAAACATTGTGCCCAGAGCTCGGCTTGCCAGTTGCCTGCCCAGTCTTGTCCTCCCCACTATATGAGGGGTGATCAGAGAATCCTGTGTGTGCTTGAATACATGTCTATTATGGTAGAAGATTCATTACCATGAGTCCCCCTTAAGATCCTCCCCTTCACTTCGAACACTGTACGCCATTGTTCTTGCCACTTTCTGAAGCAGTTCTGGAAGTCTTTTTGCCTGAGTGTCTTTACAAGGTGGAATCAAAATTTT
>RJWM01044755.1:0-13125 GCA_004363535.1 Dasyprocta punctata | reverse complement strand
GGCATGGTGGCGCAGGCCTTTAATCCCAGCACTCGGGAGGCTGAGGTAGGTGGAGCGTTGTGAGTTCGAGGCCGGCTTGGGCTACACCAGCGCAAGGCCGGCCTGAGCTACATAGTGCAACCGTGCCTCAAAAAACTAGGGCTGGGAGTCTGGCTCAGTGGCTTAAGCGCCTGTCTGGCAGGTGTGAGGCTGCGAGTTTGATCCCCGGTGCCGCAAAAAAACAAAACAAAACAAAGAGATACGGATAACCAGGAGTAGCTCTGTGCCCTGAAGTCACAGTATCTTTAAAAGTACAATTGTAGCCAGGCATGGTGGTGTACACTTGTAATCCCAGCATTTGGGACACTTAAGGCAGGGAGATTCCTGCAAGTTCAAGACTAGCCTCTGCTACAAAGTGAGTTCAAGGCCAGCCTGAACTGCATAGTGAAACCCTGTCTCAAAAAGACAACAAACAAACAAACATAAAAAACCCCAAAAGTACAATTTTTAGCTGGGCATGGTGGTGCATACCTGTAGTATCAGTGCTTTGGGAGGCTGAGGCAGGATCCTCCAGGTGCAGGCCACCTTGGGCTTCATAGTGAATTCAAGGTTAGGCAGAACTACATAGCAAGACCCAGTACCAAAATAATAAATAAATTAATCAACTTCCTTGTGTTCTACCTTTTGAAACTATTTCTTTCATACTTCGTTTTATTAGTGCATGTTTCTGATACATAATGAACACATTCATCCTGAGGAGTGGTGCAAGTACACACAGAATCTCTGTCCCCTCTCCCTCTAATCTGCTAAAAATTTACTTCCCTGTTATTTATTTTGCTGTTTAAGTTATTTATACTTCTTCTATCCTACCTCAGTTACACGTAATAAAACCCGGCCTCTGATCAAGGAGAAGCTGAAGGAGAAAGCTTTCCAAGTAGGTTACCCTAGATTCTTAGAGACAGATCTAGCCAGTTTCCCAAAAGACGTGGTAGGGGGTGGAGCAGGATGTTTTAAAAAGTTACACAGATAATCCTAAAACATGGCCTCCGCCTCATTGCATCCTGTCCACATGATAACCAGAAAAATCTTTAAAACACTGATTGATGGACTGATTGATAGATCGACCTCTATTTGGGGCAAAATATTCCTGGCTGGCCTGAAACTCTTCGAAATCCTCCTACCGCAGTTTCCCCAGTGCTAGGATTACAAGCGAGCGCACCACCACGCCCAGCTCTAGTAAAACATTTTTAGAAAGAAAAAGGTACTTTGAGCCGGCCATGGCGGCGCACGCCTTTAGTCCCAGCACTCAGGAGGCTGAGGTATGAGGAGCACTGTGAGTTCGAGGCCGGCTTGGGCCACAACTCGAGCGCAAGGCTGGCCTGAACTACATAGTGCGACCCTGCCTCAGAAAACTAGGGCCGGGACTTTGGTTCAGTGGCTTAAGTGCCTGCCTGGCAGGTGCTAGGTTGTGAATTTGATCCCTGGTGCTGCAAAAAAAAAAAAAAAAAAGGTACTTTCAAGCATTACAAGCCAAGTTTTACCTTTAAGGTAGTTAGAAGATCCAAAGAGTCCCCAACATGGGGGAGGGGTGGCACGTGCCTTCTTGGCCGGAAGTAAAGACTTACTTTTTTTTCTTTCTTTTTTTTTTTTTTTTGACCTGAGATCAAATCTCGCGAGAGCCGTGGCAAGGCTTCAGCCAATCCGAGTGGGCGCCGGCCACCCTCTTTATAAGGAGCCTCTGCGCGGAGCTCTGCGGGTTGCGGCGGGTGGGCCGAGAGGGGTGGTGGTCGTGTTTTGTCTAACCCTAAATATGAAGAGGACGTAGGCGCCGTGCTTTTAGCTCCCCGCACGCTGTTTTTCTCGCTGACTTTCAGCGTGCGGAAAAGCCTTGGCCTACCGTCGATAACTGTCTAACTAGAAGCAAACAAAAAATGTCAGCGTGGCCGGTCCGCCCCTCTCGGGTACCTGCGGCGGCTCGCCCGCTCGGTCCCCGAGCCCCGCCTAGGCCGCGGCCGGCGCGGGGCTTCTCTGGAGGCGCCCATGGCCGCCGCGAAGAGTTCGTCTCTGTCAGCCGCGGGTCGCTCGGGGGCCGCAGGCGAGTCCCAGGCCGTGTGGCCGCAGGGAGAGAAACGGAGCCGGTCCTCGCGCGCAGTGCGCTTCCCTGAGCTGTGGGAAGTGCACCGGCATTCGGCTCCTACAAGCAGTAGCACCGGTGGGCACCACGGTTGTACGCCTCCCTAGCCCTCGCTTTCCGTGGTGACCTGGGGAACCCCCAGCCTCCAAACGTGGCGGATTGGGCCCAAGAGAGTAAGCAGTTGATAGACGTGTGGGGTTTTTGTTTTTCATCCCCTGCCCCAATCACCGTCTTGTTCTTTATCTTTGCATTAACGATGTGCTTCCTGTTTTGCGGATTTTATTGGGTTTTTGTGTCTTGCAAGGTAGCTCTCATCCAGTATAGAGGATCAGCAACTTTTTAGTTTTTTGGGGGTCATTGTTCACACTGGTCTTGTACTGTGTAGCTCAGGTTGGCACTGACTCATGGCAGCCCTTCTGCCTCAGCCTACCAAATCCTTGACCGACCGTCCATCACTGTCTAATTAGAAGCAAACAAAAAATGTCAGCGTGGCCGGTCCGGGATTACAGGCGTGTGCTTCCACTCCCAGGCATTTTTGTGGGGGGTGAAGTTATATATATATATATATATATATATATATATATATTAGGCGAGCTGATTTTTTAAATTTTTATTTTATTTTTTAACGTTGGAGACCGTCTTGCTTTGTAGGTTAGGATGACCTTAAACTCACTGACTGGCCTTGAACTACTAAGGGTCCTCGTTCCTCTGACTCTACAGTGCTGGGATTACTGGCATGTACTACTACACCCAACCATCTATTTGGAACACCACTTTTCCAAAGGAAAGTGGTGTTCCTTTTTTAACTTCTTTTCCTCTGCCTTTAGATGTGAAATACTAAATGAAGAAAGTTTACAGAGTGCATTTGCCTTCCTAATTCCCATGCATTCCCCTTTCCCCCTCAATTGGGTCTGTTTTCCTTTTAGGAATGTAAATGGGAAGAAGACCCATTCTTTTAAATGACAGGCTAACTCCACCCAGTCATTCCTAAAACAATCCCAAATTTATGTGTGAGTCAACCTAATTCAGTACTTTTACTTCTCTAGAGTCAGTTTTCCAGGATTGGTTGCCTAGAGAGAAAGAGATACGGTTAGAGGCCTTCATATAAGAGAGCCAGATGGCTAGGGGCCTGCATATGAAAGAGTGAGCTGGGTGTGGTGACACGCCTGTAATCCCAGCATTTGGGGGTTTGAGGCAGGAGGATTCCTTGGAGGGCAGCCTGAACTATGTAGTAAAACCTTGTCTCAAAAAGAGCTCCCCCCCCCCAAAAAAAGAGAGAGATGGTCAGTGGCCTGCATATAAAAACAAGCCATCAGGGCAATGCTCAGAGTCCTAATCCTGATAATTCAAAGGGTCGGACGGGTCACCTCAGTAGATTTATGAATGTGTATGTATATAGCATCTTAGTATTAAAGTAGGTTCCTCTGAGTTGCTTGACAAATAACATTATGGTTAAAAGGTGATTGAAACCCACTATTGCTGGTAATGTTTCTGAAGTAAGAAGGAAAAAGACATTTTGTCCAATTAGCATAGTTCTGTGGACAAGAACATAAAGAATGAAGTTCTAGTACTGATTTTGGTCATGACTTGTCTACATTCTTGAGATAACTTGCAGGGTTCCCTTTTATGGCATCCTTGCTTAGCACCTTTGCAGACTGCTGGAGTTGCTGCAACTACAGATAGCTGCCTTTTGTTACTGCTCCATCTAGTGGTAATTCTGCGTCTCCGTATTTACAAAATCTGGGGTACCCCAGTGTGGGGCTTTGAGGGAAGGATGGTGATAGACCAGGGATTCCCCTACCCCCACCCCCGATGTATTTTAGGCAAGCATTTTACTACCGAATTGTGGCCCCAGACGTTATTATTTTGAGACAGGGTCTGGCTCAGTTGATCAGGCTGACCTGGAATTGATCCTCCTTCTTCAGCCTCCCAAGTAGCTGGGATTAAAGGCATGTATCACCATACCTGGCTCTTTTCTATCATTTTAAAAAAGAAAATAGTGATTTAATAAATTCAGTTTTGAAATAAGGGCACAATTGTTTTCTGACTCTTATGTTTAAAATCCTCCCTCTGATTTTGTTTTTGTTTTTGTTTTTGTTTTGCGGCACCGGGATTGAACTCACAACCTCGCGCCTGCCAGACAGGCGCTTAAGCCACTGAGCCAAACCCCTGGCCCTATTTTTTTTTTTTTTTTTTTTGAGGCAGGGTCGCACTGTAGCTCAGGCCAGCCTTGCCCTTGCGTTGTAGCCCAAGCCAGCCTCCAACTCACAATGCTCCGCCTACCTCAGCCTCCCAAGGTGTGCGCCACCAACCTCCCTCTGATTAATGTCTATTATAAACATTCCAAAGGAAAATTCTCTTACTACAAATATTTGATATATTTTTTGCTTTTTGGTGAAGTGAATCTCTTTTTATGTAATTTTGGAGTAAGAAGTGACCCTTGAGTTAATCCAATGAGATAATTTATGTGTAAACATTCTGTAGATATAATTATGGCAAATATTACTTCTTACTTCCTTAAGATTTAAATGGATCTAGAAGATAGAGAAACTGATGTTTACAGGAGTTGAAATCAGCCATCTAAGTTAATTTTTTGCCGGTTTAGGACCAGCAAGTAGACCTTTCAATTTCTAGTCCTGCATTCTCTTCATCTAGGCTGTGCTGGCTAGCCTGGAAAAGATAGCATTTACTCCTATGTCATTTTCTAGTGTAACATAAAACAACATCCTTCATTGTTATTTGGTGATGTCCTTGGTTTCCACTCTGTATCTACCTCCTTCTCAAACCTTGGTGTGATTTTGCACTGCATAGTCCAGTGTATGTTTCACTGCTTTACAAGCACACTCTATTCTTGTTATTTGCAGTTGTTGTGCTCTATACATTTCCTGTCTACTGAATTAGGGAATGATGAGCCATTGCTCCTTGAAGAAATAGAGAATTAGGTACCCAGAAGCCTCTGCCACATTTTGATCAACTCCTAAATACATAATCTTAAGTATGTTTCTGTTTAAAGACACCTGCTTGAGTTTATATTATTGATTCATTAACACTGAATACTAACTTGTGCCTGAAGAACACACATTTTTTTTTTTTTGTAAGGCACATCACAACCTTGTGCTTAGAAATACTAGACAACACTTAAGCACTGTATTGGGATAGATTTTAAATAAGAAAAGCACCAATAGCAAAAAAATGTGGAAAAACATACCACCAAATAGATCACAAAAAGGCAGGATGTGGCCTTGTTTGACCTGAAGAGCCTTTGTGTAGGGCCAATCAGATTTTTCATTACACTGTACATGTCTATGGCCCTTGAAGTACTTTGGGCTTGTTTTATACCTTGTGTATTTAAATCAGTGATTCTCAAAGGACTACAGTGAGAGAATGGGCAAGTGAAGTTTTTAAATAATAGGGAGTGGAGAGGAAGGGAAAGTAAAAAGAATTAAGATGTGTTATATACATGTACTAGCTTCTGAAAGTGAATGTGATCATTATACACTGCAAACATATACTGATCAAAATTTTAAAAACAAAATTTATAAATAATATACCCTATATTTATTTTCAGTTATGCATATTGATTTTCAGATAATAGATGATGGTGTGAAAATGTTATGCTCAGGAGGGAAACTTTGGCTCTAAAAATACTGAGAAATGTGGATTTTGTTTTACTACTTTTCTTTGAATGAGAGGCTTGTTTTTAAAAGGTTCAGGGATGGCTGTGTATATTAGTTTCTTTTTCTGTCTCTGTGACAAAATACTCAAAATCCATAACTTGAAGGAGTGTATTTTATTTTGGCTTATGGTTTCAGAGGATTCAGTCCATGGTTGGTTGGCTCCAAGGCAGAAACAGCATGGCAGAAGGACATGGCAGAGGAGAAGTGTGAGCACCTCATGGCAGCGAGGAAGCAGAGTGAGAAAAGAGTAGCTAGGGACAAAAACATACCCTTCCAGGCCACATCCCCAGTGCTTCACATCCAACGAGGCCTTATCTCCTACCTAGTGTGGGCAGTACTGATGAGTACAGTGCCCCCATGATCCAGTCACCTACCAAACATATGAAACTTTGAGGAGACAATTTAGATCTAAGCCATAATACTGTGGTTTTTGACGCAGAGGATGATAATGAATTTTGATTCTTGTTTTAGTTCTGCTGTCAAAAATTCCATACTAACCTAACTCGAGACTTTAGAGACAAATGACATGGGCCCAAGTATGTGCGCACATGCACCTATGCTTATACAAAGTGTAAAAGAGGAATAGTTTTAAATTAAGATGATAATGAAATGACAAAAGATAATCGTCATTCCTTCCCTGTTTAAGGTAATAGTGTGTAAGGGGAATAAAAACAGGAAAAATACCCCAGGCTCAGGCCAAGGTTTGCAAATTTAAATCCCTGTTGTGGACACATAGTAAACAAAGGAGTAGAAAGAATACGGAGATGGTGAGGAGGATGAATGTTATGTTTAAAGTAGCCATCAGCTTGTGGGAATGAAGGCTGAAATTGCCAATATTACAAGGGAAGTTCACAATTTAATGAGGTTTGGTTTTTTAAAGTTTGTTGTTTATTTTGTTTTGTTTTAAGATAGGATCTTACTATGTAGCCCAGGCTGGCCTCAAACTCATGGTAATCCTGCCTCAGCCTCCTAAGTGCTGGAATTACAGTCATGCACTGCCACACCTGGCTGTTTTGTTTTTTTAGACAGGGTCTCACTATGTAGTTGAAGGTAACCTTGCACTCACTATGTAGCCAAGGCTGACCTAACTCAAAGCAATTCTCCTGCCTCAGCCTCTGGCATGTGCTACCATACTCAGCATGGGATTTCTGTTTTGTTTTTGTTTTGAGTGGTGCTGAGGATCTAACCCAGGGCCTCCCGTATGTTAGGCAAGTATTCTACCACTGAACTACCCTCCTAGCCACAACAATTTAGATTTGTGCATCAATACCACTGTTTTTAAAAAAGTTGGTAGCTAATTTGAAGTAAAATTTATGTAGTATATCAGTGCATTAATAATCTGACTGGCCTTTGTTCCTGAATCCTGGGAAATAGCTATAACCTTTGGGCTTTTTGAAGTGGGAGGAGTATTTTTCTTACTCATGGTGAACCCTTTGGACTGTACTTCTTTTTTTTTTTTTTTTTTTTTGCGGCACCTGGGATTGAACTCACAACCTCGCGCCTGCCAGGGCAAGCGCTTAAGGCACTGAGCCAACTTCTGGCCCTGGTTTTTTGAGGCAGGGCCGCACTATGTAGCTCAGGCCAGCCTTGTGCTCGCGTTGTAGCCCAAGCCGGCCTCGAACCCACAACGCTCCGCCTACCTCAGCCTTCCAAGTGCTGGGATTAAAGGCGTGCGCCACCACACCCGGCTCCTTTGGACTATACTTAATAGTTTATGCTAATGGATGGCACAAGGTAGAGGCTGGTCAGAAAGCCCAGCCACGTGATTAGTGGGTTGGGGTTTTGAAGTCCATGGTATTAGCCCAACTTCCCTGGAGTGGAGCGAAACTAGAGACTGAGTTACATGACTAGTGATTCAACCAGTCCTGCCCATAATGCTTCCTCATAAAAACTCTGGACAAACTAAAGCACGGAGAAACTTCCCTGATTTTAAAATCTGGGTATTGCCACATATTAATATGCTGGGAAGACATGAGGGGAAGAAAGATGGAAGTTTTGTCTTTAGAGCCTTCCCAAGTATCACCTTGTCAGTCTTTTCTTTTGGTTGATTCTGATTTGAATCTTTTCTGCATAATAAACTGTAATTATAAGTATAGCACTCTACTGAGTTCTGTAAGTTATTCTAGAGAGTTATCAAACCTGGGGTGGGGCACAGGGAAACCCCTGATTTGTAGCTAGCTGGTCAGAACAGACGGTGGCCTGGAGGCTCCCTAACTTGTGGCTTGGTGTCTGACGTAAGGAAAACCTTGTGGAAGATTTTGTCTTTTACCTGAAAAATTTAGTCGAGCTCAAACTGTTGGTATCCAAAGCAATTGTAATTGGTCAATCAAAAACTCTTCCAGAATAAAATGCAGCCCCATTAATGACCTTCAGTCTTGCCAGTGGTGGTGAACAGATGGTGCCTGTGGAAGTCAGTTGTTTGAAAGCTGTTGGAAAGCTCTGAAAGGTTGGCCATGGCTGGCAGGCAAATTCAGTGATACCAGAAATCAGGAATGCCCTCCCTAGAATTAGGGAGGTTTGGGTCACCCTACCATGCAAGATGTACCTAAGATAAATGTGTCTGAGAGGAAATTACATAACTGTTATCTGTCATAGCCCTAGGGGATATCACTAAAAAAATTTTCAAAATTAAACTTAATAGTACTCCATCTTTTCCATTTGTAAGGCCCAGGGCATTTGATCCAGTGGTTCTGCCTGGAAGATGAACATGTCCTTCTGTTTTATAGGATCCTGATGGGGCTATAAAAAGGCCTCCATGAGTAGGCTATTTTCCCATGACCTTTTTCTTTCCTTTTTTTTTTTTTTTTTCTTTTTTGGTTTTGTTTTTTGAGACAGGATCTCACTATGTAGCCCAGGCTGGCTTCTAACTCACAGCACTCCTCCTGCCTCACCCTCTTGAGTTCTGGGATTACAGACATGTGCCACCATGCCCAGCTCCCATAATTTTTACTTTGGTTTATATCTCTTCTCCTAGCAAGGTATCAAGGTGTGCAGTGTTTGCATTTGTGTTATCTCAAATTCTTATTTATTCCTTGGAATAAAAAGGAAACAGGTAGATATGGGTATGAAAGTATCATTGTGATCTAGTACTCTTAGCAAGTCCTAATGTAGCATGCTGGGCCTGGTGACACATACCTCTAATTCCAACACTTGGGAGGCTGAGGCAGGAGAATCACTATAAGTTCAAGGCCAGCCTGGGCCACATAGTGAATTAAAAACCAGCATGAACTACATAGCAAGACCCTGTCTCAAAAAACCAAAACAAACAATAAAAAGTTCAGACCTAGCCAAGGAACTAACTTTTTTTTTTTTTTTTTTTTTGATACTAGGGATCAAACCCAGGGGCTCATCACTGAACTACATCTCCAGCCTTTTTCACTTAGTTTTGTTTTTTAGTTTTTTTGAGATAGGATCACACGGTGTAGTCCAGGATGGTCTTGAGCTCACTATGTAGCCCAGGCTGGCATCAAACTCATACCTATCCTGCCTCAGTCTCCTGAGTGCCGAGTGCTAGGCTTACAGGCATGCTCCACAACATCTGGCACCTTTTTTTTTTTTTTTGAGATGATTTCACTAAGTTGCTCAGGCTGGGTTTGAGCTCGCCATTCTCCTGCCTCAGCTTCCCAGAGTGCTGGGATTTCAGGAATGTGCCACCATGGCTGACTGGGAATCTAGTTTAAAGTTACCAACTTTAGATTTTATGTGCGTCAAATGGATATTCTAGGAATTGAAGAGTGGTTGGGAGGGATACGTGGGTATTGTATGTAAGAGGAACTGGTGTTATTAAGGAAAGGAGAGGTCTGTCTTACTATGGTACCTTGCAGGTAGTGATTTACAGCACTGATAGGAGAGCTGTAGCTATTCCAGGAGGAAGCGGTTTTGATTGGTTTTGATTTGCGTTGAGTAGATAGTTAAGGGTATGTTGAAAAGGACAGGACTGATAATGGTTTATGAGTTTTTTATATAACACTAATTATGAACTTGATGCATACCTGCAATAATAACATTGCTCGAGATGATGTTTGACTATCCTGCATTTTGCTTTGGGGTTTATTGGCTATTACTTCCATGATATTTATGTGTGAACCATTGCTGTCTGGATTAGAAACATTAAGAGGCAAATTGCACTTATTATAAGCAACTTAGGGAAAATCTATAAAAAATATAGCAATGAAGAAATATAAACACTGAAATTTTTAGATGATTAATTTTTGAAGAAGCAGCTAAAATTTAAAAAAGACACTACACATAATATTTACAGAAAACAGTTGTATTATTGAATCTTTTAAAAAAAATGCGAGCAGTTTGGTGCAGTGAGCCAAATGACTTATTTTTTAACCTTGAAAAAAAAAACTCGATTAAAGCTACAATAGAATTGTAATGGAACCAAGGAGTTCAACTTGACCTCATGTGCCAGATGATAATCATCTTTCAAGTGTACAAACAAGGAAGCAGAGTTATCAAAGAAAGAGAAATGCATTTGTTCAAAGACCATTTACTGCTTTAACAAGAGGTGAAGCTTGCCAGAAATGTATAAACACCTAAGCCAGTTCTATTCATAGGCTTAACATATTCAAAGACTTGGGGGGCAATTAAAAATATCTTTGAAGTCCTGGGTATTCATCATCATATCTAATAATCCTTCCTTTCTAGAACCCCTCTCCAAGGAGGTCAAGGCAATTTATCTGACTTATTTTCATGACATCCTCATGAGATAAGGCAACTACCATTATCTCCCTTTTGCAAATGGAGAAACTGAAACACTGGGAGGTAGAACTCACTTGAGGAAGGTCAGGAGCAGGCCTGAGAATTAAAACACACGCATTAAAGCTTTTAACTCCCATTTTACCTTACAGGAAACTAAACAAAAAAGAATTAAAAAACAAGAATCCCATACTTTAAAATTTTCTTTTTAGTTGAAAACAGTGAATCATTTTTTAAAATTTGTTTTCATGAGGAAAACTACTTAAAAAGCTTTGTACAATAACTAAAATCTTTTTTTCCTCATTGCTGGGGATCAAACCTAGGACCTTACATATTTAAGACAAATACTCTGTCACTGAACTGCACTGGTCCTAATAACTAGAATCTTAGTACATACTTATATTAATGAAATACTTTCAAAGCTGTGATATTCATTTAACAAATACCATTGGAAGCTTTTCTGAAACATGCTGAATTCTCGAGGGTATTGAGAATTCAAAGGTGGAAAACATTCTCCATCCTTAAAGGTCTTCTTTTAAAAATATATTATATAAACAGATTATAAGGCATGGTTCTGTGTTATTTGGATTTAACTAAGTTCTTTATTTTAACCTTCCAAAATAATTCTATTACTTCTTTACTTTTTTTTTTTTTTTTTTTTTTTTTGCGGCACCAGTGATTGAACACATAATCTTGTGCCTGCCAGACAGGAGCTTTGCCACTGAGCCAAACTCCCAGCCCTAGTTTTTTGGGACAGGGTCACACTATGTAGCTCAGCCTGGCCTTGCACTCGAGTTGCGGCCCAAGCCAGCCTCAAACTCACACTTCTACTTCAGCCTCCTGAGGGCTGGGATTAAAGGCGTGCACCACCACGCCCCGCTACTTCTTTACTTTGCTCATCTCCATAAATGTCACTGCCATACTGCTTAAAACAGTAATATGGGCACCTTGCTTGAGATTTCACTCTCCCCTCTCCCCAGCATATCCTCTGGCATATCTCAAAAACATACCCTGAAGTTTTCTAGCCTAATGTATCTTCATTGTCACTATTCTAACCCAATTTGCTATCTTCTGCAAAGAACTTCTGACTGGTCTGTCTGCTTATTTCTAATTCACCGCCAATTCATTCTTCACCATGTAGTCAGAGTGACCTTATTAAATGGCAAAGTGTCTACAAAATCTTTCAATGGTTTCACGTTGAACTTGGAATGAAATCCAAAGTCCTAATCAAGACTTTGCATGGTCTGGTCCCTGCTTATTCTCCAACCTCATTCAGTCTCTTCTGTGTTCCTGTCACACCAGCCTCCTCTCACTTCCTGGGACTTGATAGACTGTTTCTTCCCTTAGGTTCGGCCCTGTTTTTTTTTTTTTTTTTTTTTTTTTTGGCACCGGGGATCAAACTCACAACCTCACACCTGCCAGACAGGCGCTTAAGCTGCTGAGCCAAACTCCTGGCCCTCGTTTTTTGAGGCACGGTCGCACTATGTAGCTCAGGCCGGCCTTGCGCTCGCGTTGTAGCCCAAGCTGGCCTCAAACTAACAACGCTCCGCCTACCTCAGCCTCCCCAGTGCTGGGTTCCCTTAGGTTCTTAAATTACATTTCCTGGCACATTTCATCTGCAAGTCTCAATTTGCTTACTACTTAGAAGCTTTTCAGTGAATTCCTTGTCCTCTTAAGACATTCTGTTGGTTATCTACATGTTTTCCTACTTTGTTATAAATGATCTGCTCCGTATGTTGTTTTTCACTGGTCTCTAAGCATAAGGGTGGAACCAGCTCACTTAGCTCAGTGATAGATTCCTACTATAAGTACTTGTGCTAAACATATTTTCCTTACTGTAACAAATAACTGAGACAACTTATAAAGAGAAAGGTTTACTTTGGCTCATAGTTGTGGAGGTTTCAGTCTGTGATGTATTGGTCCCATTGCTTTTGGGCCTGTGGCAAGGCAGCACATCATGGTGTGACAAAACCACTCACTTCATGGTCAGAAAGCAAAAAGAGAGAAAGGCACCAGGGTCCCATGTGCCCAGTGACCTGATGACCTCCTGCTAGGCCTCACATTTTGACATTTCTACCACTTCCCAGGAGCACTAACTGAGGACTTTAATGCATGGACCTTTGGGGACATTTTACATCCAAACTATGGCAGTGGTCAATACTTATTTGTTGAGGGGATAAATAAGTGCTGTTGGGACAGAGAACAGACCCCCTAATTGTAAATGCTATTATACCAGCACAGAGGCAAACTGGTAAGTAGATATTTACAATTAATGTTTTATAATTTTTTCAGTTGCAAAATTGACAGTGTCACTTAAAAAGTGAGTAGAACATAATAAAAGTTAAGTGAAATTTACTATCATTTGATATTTTTCCAGTCTCTTTTTACATATACATTGCACACAGTTATTTCAAATTCTGCCTTTTAAACTTAGTAATAAATCATAAGTATTTTTCTGTCCCATTACAGATTAATAATGATGGTACTTCAGAACCATTGTTTAAAATTGTCTGTGGCCTCATATTGCACTGAACTAATAAACCATAATTTGTTAGCACTTCCCCTGTTGGCAAACATTTAAGTTATTTTCATTTTTTTCCTGTTGTACATGATTTTAGACTTCTTTCTTAA
>RJWM01044754.1:0-13130 GCA_004363535.1 Dasyprocta punctata | reverse complement strand
CACCTGACTTTCTATTAAATTTTCAAATATTCATATCAATATTAAAATCAAATAACACAATGAGGCTTATTCTGAAAATACTGAGAAATTCTCCTTCATCATATCTCCTCAGCCCATGTTAGACATCAGATTTAACCTTTTTAAAAGCAACTTCTAAAATTTAGAAAAGAATGCTTGTAATTCTACATTTGAAATGAGTTTAGAAAAAAATCCATTATAGTCTATTAGTTTTCACAGGATATTTAAAGTTCTAACTAATTTTATCATCAACATTCTTACCTGTCTCCAAATAATTTAAGATCATAGCATACTCTTTTGTCAGGCATCTTGGAAATATTAAGATAAATCATCATAATTTCCATTTTTTTGTTCTATAAAATTATGTATTTTGACTTCTGTATTAGTTAGGTTTCCCGTTGCTGAGACACAATACCCAACACATGCAACTTAAAAGAAGAGGTTTATTTTACCATTTGATTTTTGTGGGTTCAATCCATGGTTGGTTGGCTGAAAGTCAGAAATAGCAGGGCAGAAAGGTGTGGCATAGGAAAGTCGTTTATCCTTGGGTAGCCAGAAATCAGAAAAAAAGGCAGGATGTAGGGACAAGAATACACCCTTCCAGGTCACACATCCAGTGACTTGCCTCTTCTGACCAAGCACACCTCCAAATGCAAGATTTAGGGGGGTAATTAAATCTAAATCATAAGTGGTCTTTTCTGCATAGCATGACGATATTAATACTTCCACATATTCCCCAAAGTTTCTTTTGCCTCTCATTTCCCACAATTCATTGTCTACAGATTTACTTTTGCACTTGACAAGTTTGTCAAATCCTATATTTTCTGCTTCAACCACAACCATAATTTTCATGCCTTGCCTGCAAATTCACAGAACATAAAAATAAATTCACTGCAAATAAAGTGTAATACAAATATTATATATAAACAACGTTTATTGACCATTCAAGCAGCATACCATTATTGAGATTCTTTCTTTTTGATTCAGTGTAGTGATGCTAGATTATGTGAAAATAAAATAATATGATAGTCAAGATTTTATATATATGTATATATATATGCATATGTAATCAAGATTGCTTATAGTTGTGCTTGTCTGTAAATAAAATGTCCACTTGGAAACCTCTTTCATGTACCTAAAACAGTAGGTTTCATTCCATTTTAGCCCTTATGAAAGAGAATTCCTCTGTCCAATATTTGAAAACGACAGTCACTTCCACTTTCTCTTTTCACCATTCATTTTCTTTTGCATCTTTTCTAATACCACTTAAATAATATTTGACTGCTCTTCTCTATCACTAGAAAAATTCCTTGAAAGTACATCTTTCCCCCAACCTCTGTGTGTCATTGTGCACAAACGTACATGCATACACACACACGCACACACACACACACACACACTTACTTAAAATAAGGAAAGTGATCAAGAAATGTATATTGACTGAAGGAAATAATTATATACTTGTATGATTCCACCCTATGAGTTATATTATCTTCTGGATGGTATTCCTTTTTTCCACAATGACATCTATTCTTGATGTCTTTGTCTTTATGCTTCAAAAAACGTTTTAGATATGGTGCATATAATTAAAAATGATTTTCCAGTGTAGTATTCTGTGATTCATCGGTATTTCCTGAAACTCTTGGCTTCCTCTTTGTTCAATCTTCATTTCACTAAAGTGCAATACAGAAAACATTCCTGGAAAAAATATCTTGGAAGTAAACTATTTGATTCATTGCATGTCTTAATATGTGTTTTGTTGGTTTAATAATACTAGTTTCTAAATGTTTCATTCAGAACTTTTAAAACCTTGTCCAACAGGTACTATATCATCGAATATTGATTGTAACAAGCAGTGCAATTTATTGTTGCTGTTGCTGTTTGTCATCAAATTGTCGGTTGAGAATTGAGATGTAGCTCAGTGGTAGAGCACTAGCTTGAGTGACATCCTAAGTTCCATCCCCAGAACCATGAATAAACAACAAAAAAAATAGTAACTTTTAGCTACATTGTTATGAAATTTTATTATGTTTACCTGTAAGTCTTTTTGTGTTTTTCTTTTTGAACTAAGTAACCAATAAGTCCTTTGATTCTGAAGATATTTTCATTTTCTGGTAAAGGAAATTCTTCTAATATTTTCCCTCTGCTTTCTTGGTTTAATCTTTCTAGAGAAATCTCCACTAGATGATATAGCTCTTGAGGAGATATTTTACATTTTATACTGTGCTGCAGTATGGACAGCTTGATTTTTATGTTGCTTTCTAGAATATATTCCCAACTTGACTTTTCATCACTTTGATGGTTTTAGCAATTGTACCTGTAATTACTGTGGAGTGCCCTTACTCTAAGTTGTACCCTTTTATAGCATTTGGTTTTTATTCAGTTTCATTACAACTTTAAATGCTGTCAAATACTAATAAATTAGGTTTTTCTGATTTTCCATATACTTGAAGAATTAACTGCTGCCTGAATTATCCACTTTTCTTTTGATTATGCTTACTCAATTTTTAAAAGTAAAAAGGTTTTGTGATAGCCGTTCAGAAGCAATTTACTTTTATGTTAATAAAGCTAAATATTTAAGAGATAATGACATCACTTACCAAATTGAAAATAGAATAAATTGGTAGAAGGCATGAATCTTGTCTCTTTTAAGTAGGTGTGCTGCTTACTCTGCATTATTTTGTGAAACCACAAAACTTCACATTACCTCTATGAGTGAAGAAAGAATATTACAAGACCCCCATGTCTGCTGATGCCCCAAATTTCATATGTTTCATTTGAGTTATCATTCCAACAAAGTTGTTCAATATATCTCATTTAGCATAGATGGCAGTATCAACCAAATAAATTTAAGTGGTGAGAAGGGAAATAACAGTAGGTGCGTGAGGATTCTACACTGTGTGCATTAACTGAATCAAATCTGTAGTATTCAGACAGGAGCACTTGAACTGCATGCTCTCTCCAAGAGAACGTGGAAACTTGGTACTGGGTTCCAATGACAGCAGGCCAGATATATTGTATTTCTCACTGTCCTTGGGGTAAGACTCCAGCAAATTGGAGAATGTTATTTTTCTTTCTTTCTTTCTTTCTTTCTTTCTTTCTTTCTTTCTTTCTTTCTTTCTTTCTTCCTTCCTTCCTTCCTTCCTTCCTTCCTTCCTTCCTTCCTTCCTTCCTTTCTTTCTTTCTTTCTTTTGTGTTATTTTTTCATTCTTTCATTCTTTCTTTCCCACAGGATCTCACAATATAATCCAGGTTGGCTTTGAACTTACTATGTAGCCCAGGCTGGCCTCGAACTTGTGGTGATCCTCCTCCTTCAGTTTCCCAAATGCTGGGATTACAGGCATAAGCCACCTAACCTGGCAAGAAGAGAATTCTTTTGTATTTTTGTACTTCTTTACCTTTGAGTTCCTATTTTGGCTGCATACCAGCATGAAAGTCTATTCTAACCACAGTATGTTTTTAGGTGGTGAAACGTAGCAATTTATTTTCTGTTATGTATCAGAAACTTGTGCCATACTTAGAAACTTTTCTCAGGATGGCGAAATAAACCTTATATTTTTTAAAAAATATTTTATTATTTACTGTTTTTACATTTGTATGTTTGATCAGTTTTGAGTTATTCTGGTATACTGTATGATGCAAATTTTTAAAAGACTAGTTTTCATTACTCCCTTAAATAGTCATCTTCAAGTAGGGTGTGGAGGCTCATGCCTGTAATCCCAGCACTCAGGAGGCTGAGGATGGCTGTGAGTTTGAGACCAACCTGGGCTACAAAGTGAGCTCAAGGCTGGCCCGAATGGCATAGCAAGACCCTGTCTCAAAAAGGAAAAAAAAATAAAAATAAAAAAATAAATAGTCATCTTCAGATTGTATGAAAATGATGCATGCATATAAATGTATTTTATGTACATATTCATTGATTTGAGCTTGTGTATTTATTAAATAGTGCTAAGTTGCTTTTAGTTGTTTTGTTTCAGAGTACTTTTCATTTCATGTAGGTCTAGAGGTCCTATTAGTTTTATAACTTCTCTAGCTCTTCTTACTTTGTTGCTATGGTTCCTGCTTTTTCCATATTGTATCTATTGAAGTCCCTGCAGAAAAAGATGATACTTAAAATTTCTTCTGGCAAAGTTTAATAAAGTATTGTGGCTTATATCTTAACTATTTCCCAAAAGCTTGTGTATTGAAGGCTTGGTTTGCAGCCGATGGTGCTGTCAGGAAGTGACAGAAACTTTGGGATATGGTATCTAGTTGGTGCAAGTAGTTTATTGAGGATGTGCCCTTGAAGGCATATTGAAGCTTTGACCCCTTACTATATCCTTTGTTTCCTGGAAGACTTGATACAAGCAGCTTTGTTCTACCATGTGCTGTCAGCTATGATGTCCTGCCTTGTTACAAGTTGAAAAAGTTGGGGCAGGGTAACCATGAACTGAAAACTCTGAAATCATGTGCCAAAATAAATCTTTCTTCCTTTCAAGGTTTTTATACCAGTTATTTTGTCCCAGTGACAGAAAGTTGACCAACACAAGCAGCAGTTATATACGAAAGCTTGAGGGAGATGGTGTTTCTGCAACTAAAAGAATCTGTGTACCATTAATGTTAATCCTAAAGAGGTGAGAAAAGGAGCAAAAGGGGGAAGCTGTTATCACAACCCAGTAAAAGTCCTGTAGTGAGGGCTATTAATAAGAAATATGACTTGCCAGTGAGGGTTAGAGTGCAGATAGTCTTTAAATTATGATAATTACATATTTTTTTAACTTCATGATGATGCAAAACATGCATTCAATAGAAAACCTACTTTGAATTTATTGGGCTAGTGATATGCTTTGCCATAGTCTCTTACAGTTCTTGGAAGAGGCAATGAGCTGCACATCCTCAGTCAGCCATGGAGTCACAAGGGCAAAGAACAAAAGCTCTACCATGTAAGGTGTTGCTAAACTATGATGTTTCCTACATGTATTAAATGATAATATTTTCAATTTTCTGTGATTACCATGATGCAACCCTATTGTAATTTGAGATGCAACTAAGCATACAAATTAAAAGTCTGAAGAAAAAGAAATTTTAATGCGACCCATGTAGTTCAGCCTCACAACAATAGAACATGCTAAGAAAGATTAGAAAATCTGGATGGATATACATCAAAGTTTTCAGCACAATAAATTTGCTTTGTTTCTCAATATGCACTTATATTTTTTTCATTTACGAAACAAGTTTATGTTCACCATGAAACAGACACACCATCAACTATGTAATGTGAAGTAACAATTATCCCATTATTTGAAATCTAAAATGTTAAACAGTTTATTCCTGTACACAAGGAGAAGAATTATATCCTTATTGTCTCTACCAGTATCAATTCTTCAAAGATAGATATAAAGCAGATTTTAAGCAAGTGGATACTTACGTGATTCCTTGGTGAAAGTATGGTATAGGCATGATTATGAAATAATAATTGATCTGTACAAAGGACTTTAGAGCATCTAAAGGTCAAAGGGTAGAACAGGAGAAATTATATAGCTAGACAGGCAGATACATTTTATAATTTGACAAATTGTACCATATTTGTGCAAAGAGAGACAAGAAAAAGTATCATAAGAGGATATTTTGAGCAATGTTTTGCCAATATCCTTAGTAACTCAAATAAAATATATGAATTATTTGAAAAAGATGAATTTAACAAAACATATCAAACATGATTAGAACACCTGAATAATGTGTTTGAATTGTTTATTGAAGTAGAGTTCACTATCATAAACTTGTCCATATAAAAGACTCCAGACCCAGATGGTTTCATCGAAGAACTTCACCAAACATTTAAAGAAGAAAGAATAATATTTGACTAGAATATTTTAGAAATAGAAGAAAGCAAACTTCCCATTTCATTCAATGGATCAAAATATCCCTTTTTCCAACATGTTAGCTGTGGAGGAAAATTACAGACTAATATTTCTCAAGATATAATTTCTTAGTGATAATCAGCAAAATAATTAGCAATGCATAGAAGAGGAAATTCATCATGACCTCTAAGATTTATAAGAAATGCAAGGTCGGGTTAATATTTGGGTAAAAATGAATATTAACAAAATGAATGTGAAAACCTTCTGATCGTCTCAGCAGATACAGAAAAAACATTTGATTCAACATCCATTCATAATGAAAGCTCTTTAAAAATCTTTTCAATCAGATGAAAGGTATCCTTAACAACAGCAAAAACGTTGCAGTCAATCTCTTACTTAGTCC
Source organism: Dasyprocta punctata (assembly GCA_004363535.1). Classification (NCBI taxonomy): domain Eukaryota; kingdom Metazoa; phylum Chordata; class Mammalia; order Rodentia; family Dasyproctidae; genus Dasyprocta; species Dasyprocta punctata. The sequence goes on along the minus strand of RJWM01044754.1, from coordinate 6,869 downwards.
TATTGTATTTAATGCTCTTCCTTTAAGATTAGCAATATTGCAAGAATTTCTTTGTTCATTGCCACTTTCCACATAGTATTAAAGATTCTAGCCAGTATACAAGGCCAGTAAAAGAAATTAAAATAACTTTGAATATAAAGGAAGTAAAATGTTGTTATAATTAAAATTAACTTTTTAATGAATTACAATAATTAGCAATGTATAATAAACAAATTAAGTACTAAAATTGTCAGTCATATTTAGGAAAGGTCCCGGACACAGAATTTATAAAATTATTACCGTACTTGATATTTTTCCAGTTTTTTCATTAATATAGTATTAAATATTTAGCATATCCTCACTTTTTATTGCCTTGAGATTCATGCTTTTAACTTTTGAAAATTACAGTTTGACAAATTAGAAGTTCCATTACATGCCAATTAATTTGGGCTGCCCTCAGAAATGCACCCTCCCATGGATTTTTAAATATCAGATACATCTTTTCTTAACTATAGTGAATGTATAGTGATAGAAGTATTTTAGTCTCAATAACTCTTGGTTCATTTTTTCCTGATTCTGTATTTTTGTACACATTTTGGGGGCTTGATGATATTTGAATCCTTAGCAGATTTGCAAATGTTCACTAAGTTATTCCCTACTGATGGCAGTAAAATTTGCCAACTTGATTTTATTGTCGACCATGTCATGATCTCCAACAGGTAGATACATATATCTATTTTCTTTTGAGTGAAAAGCAGCAACAAATCAGGTTTTTTTGTTTGGTTGGTTGCTTGGTTTTGTTTCTTTTTCCACTGGTGCAAGGATGTATCTTATTTTCACTAGACAAAGAATATTAATTTAAACTAAACAGTTTAAACTATTATACTGGCCAATCATAGAGTAGTTGCTGAATTCTTTCTGTGTCTTGGCAATTGATAGAAAGTCTCATTTATGAATGCAAAATATTTTCCTACTTTTGAGATATTATTAATATATTATATTACAAAATATATTTTAAAAAGTAGTGTTCTATTTGTCTAGAAAGCCCAACAACAGAATTCTGAGATAAAATGATATATTAAAATGCTATCCTTTTAACAAAACAAATATATTTGCATAAAATCTTCAAGAGGAGGGCTGAGAGTTTGGCTCAGTGGCTTAAGTGCCTGTCTGGCAGGCATGAGGCTATGAGTTCAATTCCCAGTGCCGGGAAAAAAAAAATCTTCAAGAAGCATTTCTTTAGGAGATCAACTTCATATAATTAGAGAAAATCCCTGAACCAGTCATATTCATTGATAATTTGAGTTTCATAACAGTGATACATGTGCTTTTTCCTATTTTATATTAAAAACTGTGAAAAGTATGACACTAAGATGAAACCTAAAGTGAAAGAGGATATTGTCAGAGGAAAAGTTAAAATGAGTAACATCAAGACTAAACTGCACAAAAAGGAGAAACTCTACTGCAACCAAAACTAGAACCTTGCACTTGTCAGAGGAACTGGCAGATACAGTATTGTCAACTTATTATGCATTCCAGAAAGGCCATGTACAGCAGGACGAACTCAGAATTGAAAAGAAAGAGGAGAAGATACTTACTTCTGTCTTAAAACCAGCTAGTGGTGACAATAGTGAAGGTAACTCGGTAGTTAAGTTTTGCAGATGCCTAGATATTATTGTCCTGAAGATGTGCCTGGAAAGCTGTTAAGTATTGGCAAATAAGTTGTCATCCAACATGTAAGAAAACTGTCAGCCAGTATCACTCAGGACCACAAGGAACATCCTCACAGGGCACTACAGAGGCAAGAAAGTAGTTTTCCAGAAGCAGCATGGCAGTGTCTTGATGTTTGTAGCTGGACTTCTTTCCCTCCACTGAGTTTCTCTGGGTAAAACACACCAAAATATGTTATTTACAGCTCCACAAAAACTGAAATCAGCAATGTAATCTTGAAACATTGCACTCATACTTAATTTGACAAGAACCAGCACTGTGGGAGGGTGAGGCACGAGGATTTCAAGTTCAAATCCAGCTTGGGCAATTTAGGAATTTGGTGAGAAATCATCTTAAATTTAAAAAATAATAAAAGGCTTACAATCTTTATACCACAGTGATACATGCATGTCCATGTTTGTGGCAACACAATTTATAATACCTAAACATTATATGCCCAATAACAAGTGAATAGATAAAGAAAATGTGGTCTTTATATACAATGGGGTACTCTTCTATAAAGAGGTATTATGGGCAAATGTATGCAGTTTGAGATTATAATGCTAAGTAAAATAAATCCGACACAGAGTTTGACTATTGCATTGTATGAGAAATTGAAAGTATAAATAAGAAACAAAATATAGGACGGATATTAGGAAGTAGGAAGAACTTGTTCAAATGAGAAGGGGAATAAGAGATGCGAGAGGAAGAGGTAAAAGGGATTTAAATTAAAAAAAGTGGAACTGGAGGTTTTGTAAATCAGGACAGGCAGAAGGGATGGAGAGGAAGAAATGGGAAGTGAACAAAAAAGAAAATTAAAATGTATTATGTACATATACAAATCCCCATCATGAATGTGATCATTATGTACTGAAAACATGTATTAATAAAAAAACTAACAAAATAAAATAATAATATAAATGCTGCTGATGTATCTCAGTTCAAAGACACTAGTTCAAAATCAAATATCAACAGGGGGAGGAGCGAGAAGGTTGGAAGAAGGGGAGCGGGTAGAGGAGAAGGAAGAAGGATATGGGAAGGAGGATAGAGGAAAGCTGGAAGAGAAAAGGAGGAGAGAGGAAGAGAAGATGAGGGGAAAGAGGGAGGAGGTGGAGATAGGGAGGAGCAGGGAGGAGCTGGGAGGAGTAAGAGAAGGGGGAACATAGGGAAGAAGTGGAGAAGGAGAAGAGAAAAGAGGTGAAGGAGGAGGAGAAATAAATGCAGCAGTTGTTGCTGCAGAAGCCCAGGTGCAACCTTAGATGTAGAGAAAAAGAAATACAAGAATACAGGGCAGCGCAAGTTTGGCCACAAATATACAGACTCAAAACTTTTACCAAAAGTCAAAACTATTCCAAAGTTTTAGGTCCATATGCAGTCTGTTTTTGCTCTAACAAATAAGATCTATCCTTTCAAGATGATATTTTAAATTTAACTACCAAGAACCTAATTAAATACCTGATTCATTTACAAAACTAAAACAGTGATACTTCTTTTTCCTAATTACCTAAGTGAAGCATATAATGAAGTTGTACATAAATTTTATTTTCATAACATTTATATTTGTTCATTACAAAGATACTAGTTTATCTAAGCTTCATAAACTTTTTGCAATGATCTATAGATAAGACATGCTACCATTATTTTTATATAGTGTTTAATATTGTAAACATTTTGAATTACGTGCTCCACTAAGTTGAATGACAATTATGGAAATTTTCTTATATTAACATTAATTACGTTGTATAGTATGTCAGCTGAAATATAATTTTCACAAAGTAACTTTAAGCCCTTGAAATAATATTAAACAGTGAAATGGACTTTCAATATTTTAATGTTCTGTAAGTAATACAGACTACTTAAAGCTTGGTCAAAGGTATAGTGATGAGTGTGTGTGTTTGTGTGTGTGCATGGCTGACTTTTTTTAGATTGCAGTGTGTTCATAACTTTGGGTTATGTTAACAAATATTTTAGTTACTGCCAACTAAACTAAATACAACAATGCTGATGATGGCTGTAGAAGATAATATTATGCACAAAGATGGAGATAGAGACATAGATATTGAGATATAGAAATATCTATTTTTAACATAGTAGGTCTGCTAAAATAACTGCTTACAATTAAATTTTAGTTACTTAGCCTCTAATTACTTTTGTGAAAGAGAATTTAATGAGTTTGTACAAACACTTCATTTAATATGTTTCAGGCTAAACTCAGGAAAAAGAGTAACTAAAAAGATGACTATGTAACACAGATGTTCCTTACAATATATGGGAAAAAAAGAAATTTTCGTGTTAAAATAGAATATTTGGTTTTCCATAATGAGAAAGTTTACAGGAAAAACGGACCTTTGCACACAATGTTCTACAAAGTTTGCAAAAGCATATTTCATTTTCTGACTTGTAATTCCTGCAGATAGTGACTCCCAACAAAAATATTAAAACATGTCAAAATATTGAAAATAGTTGCTCAAGTTTAATATGTTTATTTCTAAGAGCAAAGACGTTGAAATTACTGCTAAATATAATAGTAGTATAACTGTAGAATATTATTTAATCAGTTCCAAAATAGCAAATTATTCTTGAAGTATCACAGTTTTCTATAAAGGAAAATATAAAAGTTATTTATTATTAGTTTAGTCTGCCAAGATAATGGACATTCACATCTAAACAGAATAGTTGTCATGGATTGATGCTGATTTTTGTATTGCTGATTATTGAGACAAGAACAATCACACAAATAGTTTCTCTTTTCTGAAGGAGCTAAGTTTTCTGACAATGGTACCATTTTCTACTAGAATTTTTTTTTACTTTGAATTTGTTCTCGAGTTCTTATGCTTCTATTTTAATCATGTGGCAAAATTAGCTCTGAATATTTTTTTGATGTCGATATTGTAAAGACCTTAAATTCAAATAATGACATCTTCAAAATGGAATTAATATTGTCTTTGAGATTTCTCAACTCATCTACCGTGGTTTTTTGATATATATATACTTTTCCCTACTTTTTTCTGCTTTCCCTCATCCTAATTATTCTTTCCTTTTGAGCAGTTTCTTCCCCTTTTAATTTCACAGTATCAATTATACATTTTAGATCTTATTTACTCTTTCAGTTTCTCACACCAAAGAGACAATATGATGTTACACATGTGAGTCTGATTTATTTCACTTGTGAGTATGGTCTCAAGTTGCATGCATTTACCCATAAAAGTCTAGAGTTTATCCTTCTTTATAGCTGAGGAGAACACCATTGCATAAAAATAACACATCTTTTTTATCCATTCCATGGTTAATGGGCATTTGAGTTATTTCCAAGATTTAGCTATTATAAATTGTGCTGTTATAAACATGGATGCACATATATCACTGTGGTATGCTGTTTTCAGTTCTTCTGGAAAAATATCCAGAAGGGGAATAGCTAGATCAAACGGAACCTTCAAACCTAATTTTGTGAGGAATCTCCACACTGATTTCCACAGTGTTTGTACTAGTCTACCCTCCCATCAACAGGGGAGAAAGTTCCTTTTTCCCCACAGCCTATCCAGCAATTGTTATTGGTTGAATTATTAATGATAGCCATTCTTTCTGGAGTGAGATGGAATCATAGGACTGTTTTAATTTGATTTCTCTGTTGATCAATTTTTCATATATTCACTTACCATTTGGAAAAGTACAAGCATTATTTCAGTCATCACTTTTCTGATGAGCATATGATGACAGACATTTTCTTCTTGATCTATCACAATGTTTGATTTAGAACATACAATTGCAAACTAAAATAAAATATCTCCAAAATCAATAATAGTTATATAAAATAATTTGCATTTTACAATAAATTTTTAAGTTAAAGTTCATATAAAAGATTCTTTGTCCCCATTTTAATTCCCCTATGTGGTGCCTCCCTCCATTTATACGATCTGATTTTTCCAACATATATATATTAGTTTATATTATTTCTCACAGATCTGCTTTCTGTCATTAAATATTAGTTTTCATTTCCCTGAATTTTATCTGAAGGACAACTTCTTCCAAGTTTAAATATATGTTTGTAAAACAACTAGACAACTCTACAGTTAGGTATTTAGCTATAAGAAATCAAAATATTTATGCATAAATATTTCTGATATTCATAGTTCCCAAATATTGTAAACACCAGAAATATCTTTGCAAAGTCAAGCTTATATCTGAATGAAATAGCATTCATATAAAGAGATATTATGTAGAAATTTGATCTAATGTACCACTGATTTTTGTAATAATGTATGTCCATTTCAAAACCATAAAGTTCATACAAAAGGTACATTTTATATGATTTTACACGTTCAAATTAAAAAGTATGTGAAAATATTCAGTGTTCATAAAGCTCAGAGCATTAGCTGCATTTTAGAATCAGGATAGCCTAGCAAGGAGCACAACAAATGTGCATGTAGCAACTTTGCATGGTGAACATAATTGTTATGCACTACAAATATGTACTAAAATGCTTTTTTAAAAAATCTTTTCTGTCTCTTTGCCCATTGTTTAATCTTTTTTTCTTGCTATTGAGTTGCTAAAATTCCTTTTATATTTCACATGTTAACCGCCTTATTAGATTTCTGACTTTAAAGTGTTTTCTTTCATCCCAAAGTTTGTACCTTCGGTGTTGCTTACTTCCTTTGTTGTGTGGAGCTTTTTATTTTTTATTTATTTTTTATTTATTTTTTATTTTTTTATTTGAGCGAAGAAAAACAAAACAAACAAAAACTACAACAACAACAACAAAAAAAACGACATATATAGTAAAAACAACAAGCAAAAGAGACAAGCAAACTAGAGTAAATACACAACATTGCAGGTTTACAAAACCGGAAGATAGAATCTTGACAATGGTTGCAATATTGTGCATCGTTATCTTTAAAATGGTTTCTTACATTAACAGATATAGACATGCAAGATTGATCTAATCATATGAGTATTAATTGTTTTTCTCAATAACGAATACATTAGCAGTGTTCTTTTTAGTTATCTTACATATACATATATACAGGTTTATATCTTTTCCTCTTCCCTTTTCTCTTTCCGCCCATTCCCTTCCCAATTATCTTTGCTCTTTGAGCTGTTTTTTACCCTTCCATAGTATTTATTGTAGATTTTGAATCATATATACTTTTCCATTTCTTACACTAGGGAGACAATACGGTATT
>RJWM01044753.1:0-13132 GCA_004363535.1 Dasyprocta punctata | reverse complement strand
TCTAGGCCAAGTAGGCAGCAAATTCTCATTTCTAACAAATTGGAGAGATAGAATCTTTGATAGACTAAAAAATCAAAGGCCTTCTATACCTAGAACACAAAACAGGTAAGTAGTCATAGCCTAAGAATTTCTTGATACTAGTAATAAAGCTACTTAACATAAGCAATTTACAAGCAACAATGCAGAAATTATATTTACAACATAAAGCATGAGAAGATACAGAAGTATGATGTAACTCTAGATATTCAGCTTAACCAGGGCAAACTCAAAGGAAAGCGAAGTGGAACACATCAAAAGGCATTGCTGCAATCAGGAATTGCAAAGAAAACAATTACATGCAGGACACACAATTTGTAGTATTATTTTACAATGGCCATCAAAAGAGTCAAGTACAGAAGCAAGAGTGCAGGAAATCTGTCTGCACAGTAAGACCCAAAGAATCCAGTTGAGGGCCTACATACCATAGCAACGTCCTGCGTGAGTCCAGGTGAAGACCTAGAGCCCATGACAACGCACCCCATGAGTCCAGCTGCAAGCCTAGATCTCACAACAATATCTCACGAAAGTCTGTTTCACGGATTTGTGCTGGAGATGCCCAATGATCGTCAGTGAAAGCTACAAAGTCTGTACCAGAGGGATGAAGGAGTCATGCCAGCAGGCTGCATGTTCTGCACTGGAGTCAAGACTTGAAGCTCAAAATAAGGATCAGGGCTCCTCCAAAAATTACCACAGTCATCCTCACCAACAACAAGGTCCTGAGCTTCTCCAATCATGAGAAGAACTGAGTTCGTATTATGAAGCCAGTGTGACAAGTTTCTCCTAGAGACTGAACGGCACACTGTCTTTGCCTCCAGGAAGCAGTAACATCAAGACCAGAGCTCCCACAAAGTGAATGCGGCCATTCTCAGCAACAAGAAGGTACCAAGCTCTTCTTAAGATGCGAACAGCCAAGTTTGTATCATGACTGCATATGGAGGACATTCTGCTATGTGAAATGAGGCAGGCACAGGAGGACAAATTGCTCTATGATTCACGTATATGTGGTCTTTCGTAAAGTTGAATTCATACACCTACAGAGTAAACTTAATGTCACCAGATTGTAGCAGACAGGTTTAGATGGTGAATCTGAAAATATTAATCAAGCATACCGATTTTCAATTCAGCAGAAACAATAAACTTTAGTGAATGTCTTAATTTCTCTTGTCATGGTTAAGACAAAATACTTAACATGCAAATTTAGGTAGGAAAAGTTTATTTCACTTCACAGTTTGTAAAGGTTTCAGTCCATAGCTGGCTGGCTCCAAGGCGGGATGACATGGCACAGGGGCCTGGCAGAGGAGAAACACTCCACGGCAGGCGGAAGGCAGCAAACAGCGAAGCACAGGCCTCTCCATGGTGTCACTTCTGGACTGCTCACCTTTTGGGATGTGCCACCCACACACAGAGTGGACCTTCCCATCATCCATACCCAGAACAATGCATAACCAATTGATGGAACAATTTTGTAATTACACACCCTTAATCCAGCATCACACAATGTAAACCCATTATCCTATAACACAGATCCAACTACTTTATAATAGCCATACCAATGAGTCCCTGAGGGATTGAGGGTGAATCTAGATGCAAGCCACAGCAGCTCTCTATTTCTTCTCTCTATAATAAAAGATGTATCTTTTATTATTCAATTGCTGAAAAAAATGAGCAGACTGTAAGTGTTTTACATCCAAACATTTTAGGAATATTGAAGGATAAATGTAGTTAATTTGCTTCATTTAAATCTTCTTCTTCTTCTTCTTCTTCTTCTTCTTCTTCTTCTTCTTCTTCTTCTTCTTCTTCTTCTTCTTCTTCTTCTTCCTCTGCTTCTGCTTCTGCTTCTGCTTCTGCTTTTTCTTCTCTTCCTCCTCCTCTTCGTCTTCCTCCTCCTTTTTTTTTTTTTTTTTGGTCTTTTTGAGACAGGGTATTACTATGTAGCTCAGGCTGCCCTAGAGCTCACTTTTTAACCTGGGCCTCCAGCCTCAGCCTCCAGAGTGCTGGGATTACAGGTAAACTTCTATTTTGTAAAACATAATCACACTGCATATCACAGTTGGATATAGTTGTCATTTACCAAAAATGAATTAATAAATACAATTATTAAAACTAAAAAAATCTACAACTATAAAATTTCCCATGACAAAATGCTTGAGTTTCATAGTTGAAAGCGACTAACTCATGATGATACTTTATTGAAAATACACGAAAAGAAATGGCAATATAGAATTTTATGAAGCCACTAATAAAATTAATGCATTTCAGTGTAGAAAGGCAAAAGTAATAACAAGACTGACCTAATTTTGTAATTTGACCTGGGAAATGAAAACTCAGTCTGCTCATTTATTCAAAAATCTGGAAGAAAATAAACATGAACAGAAAATATGAATATGAATTTACAAAGAAATTTTTAGGGTAAAATAAATTTATGTTCCAAAATTTGAAAAGTTCAGGATTTTGAACACCCTACCATTGCATGAGTATTATTTAAATATACAGTTGATAGTGATGATTACATTGAAAACAGCTATGTAAATGACACAAACACAGGCATATTTTGAAAATTTGAGGGCGTGTTAACTTGGTTGGGGCTAATATTGCCATGAATACAGAATCAAGTTTTGCACCTTATGTGCATACAGTTTTAATTGTCACCTACAACTACAGAAAGTTGGAGAACAGATGTAGACTCCTCAGTGATGAAACACTGAAAGTTGAGGCAGCTCACACATCAGAGGAGTGGCAGCCATACTGAGACCACCACTAGGATGTGAACTGCGGATGAGAGTAGGCCCCTGGTGCCGAGCACTACTTGTTTCTGTGAGAAACTAAGTATAGAGATGCAGGGAGCCTGGTGCTCCTGTCGTCTCAGTACCAGACTGGTTGTAAAAGAACAACAGGGCCTGAGGATTTTCCAGGCAAGGTTTCTATATGAAACATCTGGGAAATTTGGGATTCAGTTTTGAGAGACAAAAATAATATACATTTTAACTATTATGATGTAAGTTCAACTCTTTACAGTCAGAAATATAAAATTGTTTCTCCTATGAGTGAACAGTACGCACTGTTGGATTAGAAACAATTACTGCACATGCAAGCATTATCTGCTGCTTTCTATGTAAATCTCAACAGCGTTTATGGTTCCATCCAGCTCCATGCTACAATCTGATTCATGTTCTTCATTACAGCCAAGGTTTGAGTGGGTCAACCATGCCCTGCATTTTTTATTCAGAATAAAGAGAGAATGCAAAAAGTTGCAGAATAGAAGGTTTTGTGGGTCAGTTGCTTTGTTTCCCAATTTCACTGAGTGAATCAAAAGCATTTTAGCAGATGCAGCAGAAGGGAATTGCAAGCATCACACTGTTAATCATGTACCCTGTCCTCAGGTCTGAGTGTCACCCTGTAAATTACTTATCCTAGCCTGAGTGAAAGAGTGAGAGGAAAGAGCACAAGGCGGACAGCATGGTCTTCTTGCAGGGTCACTCAGGACACTTTCCAGGTTGGTCAGATCCAGCGCCAGCGTTTCTCTCAACAATACAGGCATTAGTTCAACTGCAACATATAATTCATGCTCTGCTCCTCATGACATCAGATCTAAGTGATTCCAAATATTTTCAAAACATTTTGGCAATGTAGACCAGATGTCTAGAGTGTCAGAAAATGTGTATAAAATATACAAAATATCCAGCAAGAAAAATAATACATGGATTTTTACTTGATCATAAAATTACAGATAAAAAACCGAAAGACAAACAAGTAAAATACATAACTCACATGCATGTTGTAATGGGCAAAAATACGTGACTTAAATTATATCACTTTCAGATGTTATGTCAATATTTATGATTTAACAAAACCATGAAATGAGAACATCTAAGGAACATTCTGCCCAGAGCAGCGTTAATCTCCCTGTTGCGTAGACAGTAGATGATGGGGTTTACAAATGGGGGCACCATGGTGTAGAACATGGCGGTCAGCAGATTCTTAAGTGATGGTTTCTTTGCAATGGGACCTAAGACAGCCACTGACCCAGAAATGAGAAACAAAAGGAGAATGGCCAGCTGAGTTGTACAGGTGGATATCGCTTTGTTACGTGCCCCTTTTGAATGGATTTTAAGCACAGTTGAAAATAAATTAACATATGAAACAAGCATGAAGACCAAACATACTGAGACAAGGCAAACACTTAAAACAAGTATGACAAATTCAGAGAATTGAACATCTGAGGATGAGATCCCTAGAATTTGAGGAATATCACAGAAATATTGCTGGATCACATTGCTCTTGGTGAAGGGAAGCCTGAAAATAGCTCCTGTGTGGACAGAAGAGTAGACCAGACCAGAGGCCCATGATGCAGCTGCTGCCTGGGAGCACAGACTCGGGGTGATGATGAGCCCGTAGTGCAGAGGGTGGCAAATGGCCACATAGCGGTCATAGGACATGACCACCAGGAATGCAAATTCCACAGCTGCAAATAATATATAGAGAAAAATCTGTGAAGCACACTCTGTCAAGGAGATTGACGTACTTCCAATCATGGAATTTACTATGGCTTTGGGAACAATAACTGAGATGCTGCCAAGATCTAGCAGGGATAAATTGCATATGAAAAAGTACATGGGTGAATGCAGACGTGTGTCTGTCACAATGAGAGTGACAGTTACAAGATTCCCTGTCAGTGCTCCCAGATAAATCACTAAGAACAGCACACCTTGCAGAACCTGGAGCTCCCGGGAGCCTGCGACATCCATGAGGAGGAATTCTGTGAAGATGGTGAGGTTGTCCATGTCTGCCAACCTGCTGTGGTCTCCGCAGAGTCAGTGTTTAACATGAAAAGAGAGTGCTACAAGCGAAATGCAGAACACCTGTTAGAACTTCTGTGTGGCTTCTAGTCAAGAGCTCAGTAGAGAAAGAATAGATGAAATAGAGTATCCTGAAATCCAGTGAATGTGCATGTTTCTTTTTCCTTTCCCCAACTGCTGATAGAGATCCTGTTAGTGTCCACATGCATAGTATGAGCATGGCACCAGGCGGGTCACAACACACCATTCTCTCACTACAGGCACTTTCAAGAAGTGTGAGTGTGAACCCTTTCTTTCCCTCTTTGCACCATCATCTATGGGATTTGATTCAGGTCATAAGAATTCTGGTTTTCTGATGACAATGTATAGCTTATTCCCATCTTATACTTTTTTGTGTGCGTATTTTATCTGAAAACCAACCAACAGCAAATGGACAAAACAAAATTATTGAAGTATACCTCCAAAGTGCGACCTTATGCCAGGTGTGGATTCTAATATATACCTAGGTGCCAATTTTCTCTTCAGGCCTTTTCTCCACTTGCATTCAAAGCTTTTGATAAAATACCCTCATCCTAAAATTGTTATTCGAAGTTTAATTTATTTGTCTACACTTGTTTTGAAACATACAATTCATAAGCAATTTATTTATGAATTATCTTTTCAGAGCTCAAATAAATTGTATACAGACCCTATCTCAGTGTTACTTTATTTTCATTGTTAAGAATCAGAATTGAAATATTATGATACAAAATAATACTCTATATATTTGTTTATTCTATATATATCTTTTGATGTGACACAATTCTTATTATTTTTCCTTTTTTCAAAGTCTTATAATATTTATTTGCCTGGGTTCACATTCATATGGCTTTCTAGTTGTTTATAGAATAGTTTATATACATTGATTTACCTGGGAATTCTTTGAATAACATGTGGTTCCTTCTATTTGCTGAATTTCTCTAAATAAGAAGGAAGTCATTTGAGCCTAGAAAGTTACTCTCAAAACCAGCAGAAATGCATAAATTCCATACTACCAACATCTGATAGGTTAGTACTGCAAATATCAATTATGCCTATTTTTACTTTTATTTATGAAAAAACCAAACATGGACCAAAATGTCTCCTTACCATTCTCTGTCTCTGCATGTTATATGTAATGAATGCTACATTCATCTTAAATTTCTAGTGTTCCCAAGCATTGTGATCCAGTGAAGCAAAGGAAATCTCACAAAACTTTCTTTTTAAATCTCCTTAATTTCTCAGTAGTATTTTTGACGTTATTGATTTTGCAGTTTAAAATGTGGACAATAGAATTGTTTCAAATACTGATTTTCCAGAAATTATTAAATGGATGTTAGGTAATAGTATATCTAAGGAATTAGTGTAACTATTGTACTTTCTTTAAAAGTATAGTTTAAAATTGCCCTCAATAACATACTACACATCTAAACTAGTTGTGCAACTTTAAAAACTATTTGTGGTTTGATTTGCATGAAATGGTCCATAAATTTCATCTACTTATTGATTTGCTAACTATCTTTTAAAACTCCAGTTCAAAAAATATTGAATTTGCATGAACCATTCCTCTATTCCAAGATAATAACCAACCAATAAGATTTATGCCTTTTGTCTAACCTAAATCTGAAACACAAACCTTTGGAGAGTATTTGTGAACTAACTGCCTGAAATGAACTTTAGAATCTGAAACAGTCTGCCTATCCTACAATCCCATAAAGTTCATTAGTAACAGAAATAGTTACACTGGCTTAAGATTTTAAAGTATTTCATGGGTGCTCTTATAAGATTTACATATTTCTAACATTAATAAAAACAGATACATTGATATATAAATGCTTACCTGAGCAGTGAAGTACTAAGTCTAACTTCACCTCATGCATATTACTTTTGTACCACATTAGGAGGCTCCGTAAAATTCTTGCTTTTACTTGCTTATTGGTGAGTTAAGTAGAGATTCACTTCTCAGTAGAACTGCCAGGGTAAACCACGCATGCAACCCAAGCTCTGAAATACCTGTCATCCTCCTGTGTGTTCCCCAAGGACATGTTGGGGTCACACTTCTAATGAGCTCTGTGGACCTTCGTGTCCCAGTCCCCAAAGAGGCCACGTTTCCTCCAAATTCTGTTTTGTGAGGATTCCTGACCATACAATCAAGACTACAGAAATTTTCAACAGTTATTAATAGCTGAATATTTTGTGATACACAAATATTAAATAGGGAGCCATTAAAAATGGTTCATACATCACAGGATGGTCCATACATTTTCTTTTTTTTTTTTCTTTTCAGGAAATTACTGAATCCTGGGATTTATTTCTCTTTAATTTCTTTTTTTTTATTTAAGAGAAAATAGATACAAAAGATAGAAACAAAAATCAAAAAAGACAGACAAACAACAACAACAGATCTGATACGATAACATTGTAGGTTTACACACTGAGGTGGTTGAAGTTTGACAGAAGTTACAATATTGCATATCGTTACCTTCATAGGGGTTGATCGTATTGACAGATGTAGACATGTAAGATTTATCAATTCAGGTATATTAACTTTTCTTTCTAATAGCTACTGCATTTAGCAATATGTTTTTTTAACTGTCTTATTTATGCATATTTATAAATTTATGTCTTTTTCCTTTTCTCTTCCTTCCTTCCTTTCCCCTTAGAATACCTCTTGTTGTTTATTGAAATAACTACCTATAACATCAGGTCTAATATAACCAAGCGAAATAGTTCAGAGTGAAACCAATAAAGCATAAAAGAATGGTCATACATAAGAGAAACAAAAAACTAAAGAGATCAGCAAACAACAACAACATATCTGATACTGTAAAATTATAGGTTTAGGAATTTAGACGGTTGGAATTTTACAGTGGTTGCAACATTGTATATTGTTGCCATTAAGGGGGCTGTTCAGATTGACAGGTAAAGACAGGTAGGATTGATATGGTCTTATGAATATCAGCTGTTCTCTCTCTGTTCTCTCTCAGTTAATGCATTTAGTAGTATAGACTACTAAAAGTAGTATAGACTTTTAAACTATCTTATGAATACCCTTATATAAAACTATGTCTTTTTTCCATACCTGCCTTCCTCGGTTCCCCTTGTAATACCTTTTATTGTCTTCAAAATAATGTGCTCACCAATTGACCAATTATAGTCGAACGAAATAGTACTGAATAAAACCAATAACAAATAAGATAATGGGAGCAATACATAGTAATGCAACGTTGATTTCTATAATGCCTCATGTTAGCTTCAAGGCAGTTACCTATATCATCTGTTGTAACACAATCATACTAAGATAGGTTAAAATCCCTCAGAACAGAGCAGTGAAAGTAATACCTGGTTTTGATGCAGGGTGATCATATATCACTGAAGGCTACCCTTATAAATTTTGTTATCTCTACAATAGCTGTCTTTGTCATCATTTATGATGAAGACAGGCCGGTCGAGGTAGAATAGGATTAAACTAAACAGCTCATTGAAAACAATACTGGACTTAAATCCCGTTAATGGATTATTCATTTGTCTGCCCTGCTCGGTGGTATCTCTCTGTCGCTTTTTCTGGAGCTGTGGACTTCTTTATCTCTCTATAGAATGTCCTTCAGTATTCTCTGTAGGGTTGGCTTGGTTGTCATAAATTCCTTTAGTTGTTCTTTGTTGTGGAAGTATCTTGCTTCTCCATTGATTTTAAAAGATAATTTTGCGGGGTACATTAATCTGGGTTGGAAGTTATTTTCCTTCAGGGCTTGAAATATTTCACTCCAAGCTCTTCTTGACCTGATGATTTGTGTTGAGAAGTCTGTCGTGATTCTGATGGGCCTTCCTTTGTAGGTAATCTGCCTCCTTTCTCTAATAACTTTTAATATTATATTTTTGTGTTGAATTTCTGGAATCTTGATTATTATATGTCTGGGTGTAGGCCTGTTTTGGTCAAGTTTAGCTGGAGTTCTATATGCTTCAGTTATCTGAAAGTCTCTCCCTGTTCCCATACTTGGGAAGTTTTCTGAAATTATTTCTATAAATAGTCTTTTAATTTCATTTGTATTGACCCCTGCTTTTTCACTCACACCTTTTATTCGTAAGTTATGTTTCCTTGGGTTGTCTTGCAGCTGTTGCACTGCCACTTCCAGATTTCTAATTATCTTGAGGAAGTGTCTCCTTTCTCTCTCCCAGGCTTCCTTTCTTTCTTCCATATACAAAAGTCTATCCTTAGTTTCCTTCAAGTGGTTCTGCCAACTTTTATTGGAGTCTTTGATGCCCTGGAAATGTCTCTGAATCTGATTAATGCATTCTAATTTTTCATTAGTTTCATTCTCAATTTCCTTTGATTTTTCATCCTCCACCTTTCCTGCTATGTTTCCTTTAGAGGCGCTTAGCGATTCCCCTAATATGTATTTCATTTCAATTCTCAGTTGGGCTAACAGTGCCGCTTTAATTTCTTTCGTAGCTTCATGGAGTTGTCTCCCCACTTCGGTTGTCATCTCCTCTGAGAGTTTAATTTTTGGACTCCCAACCTTGTCTGCCTTTGCGTCATCTGGGTTTGTGTTGCTTGTATTGGAGTCTGGAGAGTGCCCTCTACCTTTCCATCTTGGCATTTTCCTGGGCTCAGCTGAGAGCCCGTGTTGGCCCACTGTGTGTTTCCCCAGCCTGCCTCTGCTCTGCAGATGTCTGCTGCAGTGCACGAAGGTAGGGCTGCTCCCTGTGAACCCTTACTGGGCTTCCGCTAAACTTCCCCTATCACCCCCAGGGCACCCGCGCAGATTCCGCCATGACCTTCCAGGAACAGTACCAAATTAGGTGCAGTTCCGGTTTCAAGATGGATGCCTTTCCCTCACTCTCCCTCGGGGGTGGCAAGTGGGGGGCTGGGGGTCACCGGGTTGGCTCACGTGCCTGCTCGTGATCACCTCACTTCACAATTGACCGCTGCCTCCACCATCCCCGCCGCAGCAGCCGTAGACCGCTTATCGCCAGCACCCCAAAGGCACCTTCTCAGTTCGGGTAGCAGCACTAATTGGATTTGTCTCCGGTCAGAGGTGCTGCAGGTCTCCGCCTTTGTTTATTTCATTTTTTTTTTTACTCTTTCTGTGGGCTACAGTTCTTGTTTTAGATTCTTCTTGGGTCCAGAGGACCCATCTCCCTCTTTTTTCCTTCTCTCTGTTATTATATTATTTTATATTCCAGCATTTGGGTAGTATATTCAGGGAGTCTCCCTACCGTGGTGTTATCTGGGCAACCATTTTGCAGGAAGTCTGCCCATACATTTTCAAGTTCATATCGGATTTAAAATAATTTACTTATAGTAGAGAAAATCTAAAAATCTTCACATTGAATAGTCCAGTGTGGTGTTCAGTAGTTTTGTTCTCTTCTATGTGTTGGTGCTTTATGGATAATCAATGCTTGATGTTACAAAATCAAATCTGACTCTTCCTGAAGTCCAAAAAATCTCAATCAGACCTTGAAAAATCCAACTATCAGTCTTCAGTTTTCAAATTTCATTGATTCTTCAATAAATCATAAGTATTTTTGTTACTGTTGAATAATTGACAAATATTCAGAAATTATATCCCAGTAAGATTAAAATACTCCTCCCCCTTCTAATTTTACACCAACTCAAGGCAGTATTTTTCTTCTAGTTCAACCAGTTACACAACTGCAACAGGGTAAATAAAACGATATGGGAACTCACTTGACTTTTACTGAGCCCAACGACCAGTATTTTTTCAAATGAATAAGTGTTTCTCCCTTCTGCTAATTTTGGTTCTGGGACACAATGCATTTGCTGTAAAAATATAGCTGCTGGGTTGTGATACATGATTGCTTATATTTCATCCATTCCGTGGTTGATGGGCATTTGAATTGTTTCCAAGATTAAGCTATTCCAAATTGTGCTGTGTATACATAATTTCTATCTTTTGCTTCCTTTTTTTAAATAAGAAAATTTAAAAGATTGCTTATACTTTTCAAATGTTATTGAATGTATGTGGAGAACCACTTGGACAACTCTCCTTGAAGAAAGAACAATTACCTCCACTTTGGCAAAATTGGGTCCTGTGTCTATGTACTGATATGTACACAGCTGACTAGGCAATTTCGTTTTCAATTTATTTGGCTCCAAGCAACGTAAATAGCACTACTGAGGTGCTGGTGGATAATATTTGAAGCTAGGTGATGGTGGTTCTTTGCCCATTGACTTCCAAAACATGGTTGAGCCTGTCAGGATGGACAGCCACGACTCCAGTGCTGTCAACTGGGATTGAGTCTTGAGATAAGATGATATGACTTTGCAGGGCAGAAAAGTTTGCACATCAGAGCTGAAGCACCTGCTTCCAAAATATTAAATGCTACCTCAATTGTGTAATGCAGATTGGTCTTTCTGCATATCCTCTCTACATAGTGCTGAGGTGCTTGCAGAGGTGCTGTGTAAACACAGATTTCTATCTTTTGCTTCCTTTTTATCTTTTTTAAAATAAAAAAATAAAAAGATTACTTATACTTTTCAAATGTTATTGAATGTATGTGGAAGACTACCTGGACAACTCTGCTTGAAGAAAGAACAATTACCTCCACTTTGGCAAAATTGGGTCTTATCCCTATGTACTGATATTTACACAGCTGACTAGCCCCTTAGCCCCTCCACCCTGCCTTGGGGCCAGTTGATTATGAAATGAAAAATCCAAAAATCTATAAGCTAAATAAACCTTTCCTTCCTCCAGTTTGAGTATTGGATATTCAGCAATGAGAGGAAAGTAACCAAGACACTGGGTCATAGGGTAATTCTGATTTTGACTTTCTGGGGAGGTTCAATATTGTCCTCTGCTATGACTGAGTTCATTTATATTAAAGAGTTCTTGTTTCTGCACAGTCTCCATGATACATATCCTTTTTCTGTTTGCTAATATAGTTTCCCAATTCCATTTCCTTAGAAAACCACCCTTTCTCCATTATATGTTCTTGGCACTCTGTTGAACATCAATTCACTTAAGCACACTGTAATTCTTGGGCCCTTCTCCTGTGTTGTTGCTTGTGTCTGTATCAGCACCATGATGTCTTTACTCTCTTGGTAATACAGAATTTATCACTGCTAGCAGAGATAATTTTTAGCTTTTTTTTACATAATTCTGTTGGGAATGGCTGAAACCAGAGATGAATAACAAGTAATGGGCTAGAGCAAGGTCTTCCAGAAAACAAAGAGTACCTGGGGCTTGGCAGATGAATGAGCCACTCCAGTCCAGTGTATACCAAGCCCAAAGGCAATTCAAGCAGTGAGTTTCTAGAAAAGGGTTGACACATGACAATAATTTGCTAAATGTATAAATAAGCTTGCTCTGGTGATTGAGACTTTATTTCCTCCCATCTGGAAAGAGGGCAGCACCTGACTTCAGCTTTCATCTCTTTATTTTCCTATCCTCTAGCTGTTCTCCCCCCAGGAACATCTAGAGCTGCAACAGGATGCTACATATGGCATCTGACCATGGACCAAAGTAAGAAGAAATAGTTGGCAAGTGGGCATTTCTCATTTTATGTGCAAGAATGGAAAGAAGCAGATTGTTAGCATCAATATTCATCACAGGAGTGTATGGATGTTGATATCCTCAGGTATTAAACTTGGTGCAAAGAAATGGATTCCCTAGGACTGGAGAGATAAATGGCTTAGTAGAAGTCAAAAGCAAAGAGGTGATTTGCAAGCACAGTCACAAGAACCACAAATATTTATGGATGTTTGCCACCCGGGCCCAGTGGGGTGAGTCCTGGAAGGGCCCATTCTGGTTCTCCTCTGGGGGTCCGAGTGGTTGCCCAGTCCCCCAGAGGGCAGTTCTGTTGTCTCATGGTCCTGGTCAGTGCCACTGGAGCCCAGCAGAGTGGGTCCCGGAAGGGACCATTCTGGTTCTCCTCCCGGGGTCCCCCTAACCCCTCAAAGTACTCGCCTCTATCGTACACACTCACCTTATGAACTCGCCACTTTCTGCAGCAATTCTGGAAGTCCCCTGTCTTGAGTGCTTTAGTTTCACTCTTGTGGCTCCACTTATGTTCTCAATCAAATCAAATCATTTAACCCTCATGGTCCTTTTCACTTTGAGGAAGAGCCAGATGTCAAATGTCACCGATGCAGTCAATGAGGTGGCTAAGGACACACTACAAATTTTTTATGAGCTTACTTGAAATCAATTGATCTGATACAAAGTGTCAGCAACACAGAACACAGTAAGGTGAGACTTTTCGGGAAATGATATTGGGAAATTTTTATTGACAACAAGAATGATGAGACAGGAACTTTA